>JARJEB010015684.1:0-20026 GCA_030264535.1 Liometoxenus newtonarum | reverse complement strand
ACGTTTGCTTGACACAATATTTGACAGTCATATATAAGATATTTCAAGCTGCGTTCAGTTATATTCTATTGACTTTTTTCACTCTAAACGCTATTTAGTCGTTCGGTTATTCCAAGTTCGTTCCAAGTAAATGGTGCATTCTTCATACTCTGAAATACTACTCCAGCTACACCCCAACTCTCTCTCTGAAAATCCGAACGCACCTTCAGTTCAATAGATGGCGTTTTAGATTGTGACATTTCATAATTGCATTCAGGCAAGCGTTCTGCTTGACGTAAGAAAAATCCTCAAGAGGTATTAATACCTATAATTGACTCGTGTTAAGCTCATAATTCGCGAGAGGTGATAATGGCTGTCATATGTGCCTGCATACACACATAGTAATCGCTGTTTTACGTGGTCGTCGCGGATAAAATGTATTAATACATTTTTGAAATAATTACCTAAGTATAATAAATAAATTTAAATATATAGCTACCAAATTGTTTCTAATATATGCAAAAGTCAAATTTTGGTTTCTTTAAGTTTAAAGACTGTCCATATTATTCCATTACTTTCGGCTAAATTCCATACCCAGTTTATCGATGTGTTCGTGGCAGCTGTTAACCATAACAACACCGGTAACCTCATTTTTGGCAAGTTTTAAAGTTTCATTCATTCCTCATTTTTCACTGTAATAGGTATGTATGTATCTGTTTCTACCACTCACTCTGATACAACGTTTTTATGAACAACATAAGATTATGCACATATTATATTTAATATAATTACATTTTTTGAAGTGCAATGAGCCAAATCCGCTATTGTATCACTGTATATCAAAAACTAGGGTTATTCGAGCAATATTATACAATCCGATAGTTTTTTTTTTACGATTACCTCTCTCGATTCTTTCCTCTTTTTATCTTTGGGTCAATAAAAAAATGCACGCTACGTTGATGATGATAAAAAGGTGTACACTGAGTGGTTTTTTTTAAATGCTGCTGCTTACAAGGGGGAGGTTTGAATGTGGATATAGTTATGGAATCAGGAATATGAAAACATACACAACGAACGAAAACAGTGGAACGTGGAATGGTAACATATACGTTGCTTGCTTTCAATGAGATTTGAATGGTTTTAAATGGTTTTTTTTTTCTACTTTCCTTCTGGTTTTGTATTTGTGCCTCTTGAAATTGTGAATTGTTAATGTTTTATGTTTTGTTTTATTTAGCCTCAAATGAGACTTTGGTATCAAACTGTTTGCAACTTCAATTCATTCAAAATATAATTTAGTGGTTTGGTTATTATATTTCTAATTTTCTTGCGAATTGGCATGATTAAAATATCAAGAAAAGTGATTGTTGAACGTTGTGAAAATACAAAGAACAATATAGTTAATATTTTTAGTGCTCCAATGTCACTTTAACCGGCTCATAAATTACAACATGTTGAAATGGTTGAAATACAATATGTGCAAAATGTAGCTCGCAGGTATAATAATAATCGAAAGCTAAAGAGTTCTACAGTTCAGACGGTTCAGATACAAATAAACCCGTATTATATGAACGCAGCCAAACGAAGATATCATAATAGGGATATTTTACACACCATCCAAAGGAACAAGAAACGAAACGAAACGAAACGAAACAAGCAACGAGTTTCGTTTCGTAAGCGTAAGCGTTGATCAAAAGTTAGTTCATTAGTGGAAACGCAAGTAATATTTCATTTCTCGTTTGAGGAAAAGGCTCAGTGAGATGAACAACGCGCAACGGGTTTCAAATCGACCTGATGATGTGTGTACGAAGCATACCTACACGAGTAAGAACATTATATTGGGCATGCTGAATAAGCACATCTTTTGCAATGTATGAATTCGCCATGAGGTATACACACTCTCCGAAGAGACTCTCCCGGCCTCGGCCCCGACATGGCGTTGCCTTGCTAATGGCGGTTTGAAATAAGATATCAAAACATGCAATGATACTGTAGAAGACTATAAATTTGTCGGTGGTAATAAGGAATGGGCCGGTCTCGTGTGAGGTGGTATTTAATTAGGACGATGTTCGTTTTCAGCGCGCCGGGAAACCGAATTATGTGCGGCTGATATTGTCAAAATATCGCGTGCCTTCATCCATTTTCATATCTATCCCTCCATTGCATACCTATACATATATATATATATATATATAGAAATCAGAACAACAAAATCGAGAGATGAACTCAAGAACAGAACAAGTACATAAATATTATTCGACAATATATGATGAGAATTTGTTTTTGTTTTGGTTCTTTCTTTGCGTACTTTCGGCACTAACTTGTGATGCTTTGTATGAAAGCAAGAATGCAGTCCTATCGTCGCGGGCCACCAAACCCAACTGCTAGATATACATCGGGATCGGGACAAACAGAGAAAAGTACTCTCGTTGAGCATTCCGTTTCAGGAAGCGCACGACGACTGAATACAAACGACATTTGTTCATTCAACAGACAGAGAAATGAAATGACAGTGGAAAACTGGAACTGTGGAGTTCCGTATTCATTCCCTCGGGATAAGCCAGCCACCGAACAGTGCCGCTATGCGATTCATACCACTCCAACTCCTGACTCTCTTTCACTCGTTGCCTCTCACTGACTGGCATTCCAACATTTGTAAATGTGAATGCGAATTGGGAATGGTACCGAATGAATTCGGCCCCCTCGGAATGCTACACGTTTTGCAACCTGTGGATTCGAAATAAATCTCTCCTCCGCAACTGTGTGTATTTACACATTGTATTTCCGCATTTGAATTACGTCGTTTTTCCGGTATACGACTCACTTTATTCTTCTATACTTTGACTTTATTCAGTTTCGCTCTTTAGCACGTTAGGTATATAGGAATAATCTTTGTGCATAAATCCACGTCTTTTCTTGTTTATTCATTCATTCTTTCTTTCTTTTTCGCTTTGAATATAGAATATTATGCTTATGCAAAGAACAAACTCAGAAACAAATTGACCAAAGCTGATTTTATTGACTCGCCGAGCGGTTTTTCAGAAGATGAACGAACATAAATAACAAAGTTAATATGAGTTGACGTTGTCTGTGCATGGTTCTGTTCGCAATGGTTTCGCATGTTTGTTAGATAGAAACGATGCGGATTCACGTTATTTTTAATAACGAGGCGTAACTGTCAACGTGATATTTATTTAGAAATGATTTACCGACCGCGAACTACATTCAGTTCGTTTTCAATGCACTAACTGACTAACAGAACTGATTTTCGTTTACGATCCGTGACCGTTGAATTTCGTATGTTTGTTTTCATTTCTATATACCTTACTAAAAAGTATATACGCAAAAAATCATGGAAACTAGTTTGTTTGAGCATGTTTTAACAAAAATAAATTCTTTATTGTTTGTGCCCACCCATTTGTCCACACAAAACCGAATAAGTATTATAAGAAAAACATCGCACATAAAAGTTTTCGAACATTTTTATTGATATGAAAGTACATTAAGTATAAGAATTTTCATCACTCATGGGAAAATATATTATCATGCGTGAATTACAACTTTGTTTGCTTTAACGATTGGCCAAGGATTTTTAAATGAATCAACCGACTATTTATTAAAAACTAAACAATGCAAACGCAAACTCGCGAGACTTGGACGGGGAAGTTTGTTCAACAAAATAGCATATTATATAGACACAAAAAGCCATTTAGCTAGCCATCGTATAAACTCCCAACTACCAACTGTGATTGCTTTTCGCAAATATAAATGAAATATTCAACGACGCCCGTTGTGTCTCCAAATGTAAGCCACATTCCAATCCACAGCGGACTTACTTTTTCTCATATCCTCGCATTCGCAACAAAAGCACCCCGGACGACAGTTTTTACTTTTTCATATTTAACTTGTTCACAGCGCATGGAAAGTAGAAACGAAAAACCTATTGCGAATTTAGATTATGAAAGCCACTGAATTATTAATGGTGAAACGTCAAAACGAACGGTTTTTCGGTGTATGAGCGACGGTTAAGTTTGTTGTACTCGTAGACATGGTACTGGAAAATGTTTCTAAGTATATAACCCAATATATAGTAATTAAAACTCGTATACAAAACGCACCTGTGTTTGTCGTTAATCGCGTTATCACTCGGCAATTACATCAAACAAATATTCATATTCACAAATCCAACGTAATAAAATAACAGGAAGAATGATCGATTTTTTTTTATACCGTAAGTACATAGTTGTTTGCTTATACAGTTTGTCCATACATTTTGTGATGAGTAATCGAGCGCGAATGAATTCTGCCAGTCAGATTCCTGATGCCCATTATCCAGCCGCCGGTCTGTTTTTGTTCCCCGCGCGCGCGATGTTCAGTACGTTTCAGCTCCCGCTGTTGCAGCATTTTAAATCTATAATATGCGACAACCTATAACTACATGAGATGAACTTGGCTTGGGGAGACGTTGAAAGGGTCTCATCGAATTTTCTATTCCCCTTGTTTCGAGACTGCAATTACAATCGGAGAAACAAAACAGCACACAACGAATGCGAATTGGAATTATTATAGGGGGAAAACGCGCACTTCTCTTCTTATTGCCCCAGTTTATATACCTCTGTCGAATTTATTACATTTCTCGGATGCCTTTTGAACGCATCCCGAAATTTATTTGAGGTCATGCAGATACTATAGATAAATTCTGATATAGTGACACGTACCTGGCCGTAGTGCAATCTCTGTAGAGTGTATCGAAGTCTTTGCACGAAAGCAGTTTGCAACGATTAACGCCTGGCTGGATGGCGCCAAGTCCACGCAGAATTCGCACTTGTTCAACATTGCAGACCAGAGGCACGATGTCTAGCCGCTTCAATTTTGTGTAAACCGTATGTAAACCGCCGACTAAATGTTTTAGGAACAATTCGAAGGCTTGGGGCAGACATAACATCGTATCACCGGCGATTATAAATGCGGCAACTTTCTGTCCACGATAATCAACCAATTTGCACTCGTTAGCTGTTGGGTCCGATGTTGATATCGGCGGTGGGCTATTGTATGAACGTGGTGGTCCATGATGGGCCATCAAATCCAATGGATTATGTAAGACGCCCAACGAATTGAGGAGTCCAAGTCCGGGTGGCGGTAAATGCCCCAGACCCATACTGCGCACTAAGTTGGCGGTGGACACCGGCGGTGGACTTAAAGGATGCCCCAAAGACATCGGTGGACCTAGTGGTGACGCTTGTCGTGGACTGTGCACTTGATTAAGATGATGATGGTGATGATGATGATGATGATGGTTGTTATTGTTATTGACTGGAGATGATGGTGGCTTGACGGCGATAGCCGGGGAACCGGAAGACGCGTGACTACTATGATCAGAGTCCATTCCCGAATTGTCCATCATTAAACACCGCGAACACCCGATAGCGAAAACGTTATTATATAGGTATTACGGAACTCGCACTCTCGAAGAAACGGAACGAACCAAGTCTCAATGAATTGCACTTACTTATTTCTTTATATCTTATACTTATTATATTAAAACGAGCACTATACAGCACATTACCCCAAGCAAATACTCGGAACAGTTACAGATACAGACGTGCCAACTGGAGTGAACAGATAGATCTGTAATAGTCGAGCTGTGAGGGTGATTCCGATTGTTTGATTGTCGGGCGGGGCGGTGCGCGCTCACCAACCAACCTGGAGGAAGCACGGACACGACCGGTACACTCGCAGGATACAAATGTAATAAATAAAAACATTTCGAAAAACTGATTCAAGTGTCGGCAGGAGGGTCTAACACGGACCAGCACCACAACTCTCTGATTGGAGCTGCGGCAAGTTGCATGCGCGATGATAGGCGCCCCACCAAGAACAATAGTCGCCGACCGCGCCCTCTGCTACTGGAAGAAAGTCCTTTCTTTGTAAGACCTAGGGGCGGATGCAGGACAACTTGAAATATGAGTTGTGACGTATTGATAAAGAATGTCACCGGCCTGTCGTTGCGGAATCAATACACATACACAAGGTGCGGTACGTATGCACGGCGGATCTTTTTTCTTGTGTGTTATTCGGCACTTATTGCGTTCACACAATTCTATAACGCGTATATCTAAAAGTGAAGTAAGCGAACGTACGAATAAAGAAAACATCGAAACGTACGGAATTGTGTGTGCTGCGTACCTATGCAACAACGTGCCTCACACTACACTCACACTTATGGTCTCACACGCCCATAACTTCTGCCTATCCCCACCGTTCGGATTTTACTTAAGTCACAAAACGTCCCACCAGTTACTCACTTATTTGACTTAATAGCCTATTTGTGTCCACGTTTATAAGCTTCTCGCTTGCTAAGATTTTAATAAGCGCATACATTGCGTCTTGTGCGAACGAACATCAGAGCAATGACTGAATCCCACACTTATAAGAAATAAAAGGGACGGCCGACGGAAGGGATCCCGCTGCTGGTTGCCAGTTAGGGGATGTTTTGGTCAGTAGGTTACTGATACAAAGAAATCGACCAGCTATTTTCTCTATATCCTCGTGCCCCTAATAATTGTACAGCCTTTTTGCTGCATGCTTGTAGTCTCGTCTTTCCCCCTAATACACTTACACACACTTGAAGATAACGCACCCTATATAGCATCCCTGTACTGCGTAGCCATTATCCTCTATGGTTCATTAATAAGTTTTAATAATTAAAATCTTGTGCGGCAAACTGATGGCAATTTCGATTTATTGATGTGAAGGACCATATAGGACCTTATTCAAATTTAAATTGACTGTTCCCGAACCGAACAACAATCGGTCGTGATTAATCGATCAACCGGAACAATATTATTCTCGTTGTGATGCGATTAACAATTTTTTTTTGCTGATGCGCAAATATAGAGGTAATTGTCCCACACTC
The DNA here is from genome assembly GCA_030264535.1 of Liometoxenus newtonarum. NCBI lineage: Eukaryota > Metazoa > Arthropoda > Insecta > Coleoptera > Staphylinidae > Liometoxenus > Liometoxenus newtonarum. The sequence continues at coordinate 13,134 of JARJEB010015684.1, read as the reverse complement.
ATTCAAAATGATGAGTGCATGCATGCGAATGTGCACTATCTGTCATCGCTATTGTTTCATTACAACGACGCCCTCGCCGCCACACAGCGTTCATTCACCACCAGACCAGATAATAGACTCTGATCATAACCGATACACCAACTATGAAACTGTACGTGTACCTGCATATGAGTCGAGTGTGGGCATCATATATCTATCTATATCTATATACACGTGAACATTTTATTATGCGACAAACTTTCATTACATCATGTCAATATCAGGGATCAATATCGGCACATCGACGCTTATTTGCGTCGGTATACTTTAGTGATGCTTTGTGTTTTGATTAATTCGACCTATATGTATATGATGGTTAAATTAAACACGCATTACGCAGCGAATACCTTTGACCACACAATAAAATAATATTTTGGAAGTATTGCCCGGTGTCAAATTCAAAATTCAGAGCTTGCATCAGTTGATGCGTGTGGTCTTTTATCAATTAATTTAAAATATATTCTGCCCCCTGGAACTGGATAGTTTGCGTCTTAGAATTTAATTACCAAATTTGAAAATATTGATGTGGTGCACGGTGGAACTGATCGATTTATATTGAAATTTCGATTTAGTAACGTGGAAAATTATAACGTTGAGGTCTATGCGGGATCAAGTAGATAAATACTGGAAGCGCTTTAGCTGCCTACAAGTTTTGTGCGGCGCGGCGGTTCTGGTACGGTTGCTAGCAATGTTTGCGTAGATGCAGAGAATCAGCTATGTGCACGATGGGAGTATGAGGACCTGGGGCATCTCACAACCGATGACCGCATGACACTCGGTAGTTGAGCTACATATTGATATAAACCAGTTTATCTAACATGCACATCGCGAACCGGCATTGTTTCAGCATCATCATTGTTGCTGTATACGCCGGCGACTGCCGCATGCAACGAGAATATGTTGTTGCTGCGTTGTTGGGGGCCACGGCCAAGTAAATGCATGTGCATCGCAATACAAACGAAACGAACTGTGTGTAGTTCGGTGGTAGTTGGTGTACGGCGGTCAGCCCGCCGCCCGTACAGAACAATGAGTCCTATTAACATCAAACTCGATAATCTGTTAAAATACTACTCTAGTATGCTGATACCCAGTCACTGCAGGAATTAGATTTTGCGTCGGTGACTTAATAAATATATCTATATACACTCACGGCCTCACGATTGGCGCAGTGGCGCAGATATTTCGCTTGCACAAATTTGCATCATCTCTATAGACATGTCAATGTGTTTGCAACTTGAATGCATGAATATTATGTTATGTGTGTAAACGGTAAACGTGAATTGTTTCTGTTCATCAGGTTCAGGTTGAGAGAAGTGAACTAATATTTTGAATTTTGGACGTCCAACAAACGCGCGTTCGACGGCCGATACTGCGATAGAAGTGATCAACCAATAGATAGTTCGCATATTATTACCTATATTTATGCATTTCTTGGTATAGGTAGGTACATCTAAGTTACTATGACGTGTCTCGTGTGCCTGCATGATATATTTTCATGAGAAAACAATGAAGGCGGCAATCCAACAAAATTTTGTAAATGAAAATGTATACGAAAAATCATGTTGGTGGCATTGCATATAGGTATTGCGTGCAAATCATTTGTCTTTAAGTCAAGGTCATTTCCATAAATCAATTTTCGGCCAGCCAGAACGTAACTTAAACAAACACACTTAAATGAAATCCGTACGTTTCAGTTCGGTTTCTAATACTTAATGAGTTCGCATCTTTTATACTTATAATAATAAAGTCCGTTTTTTGTTGCAGCTGCTGTTCGCTTACCGCTTTTACATAAAAAAACATCAACAACATCAACATCGACGCAAAATGTAATTAAGCGTATGCGAAAATGGAACTTTACTTTCAGCTGTCTAAAAAGGCAGTATGTTTTTTGATCTGCATGTGTATGTACCGCCCGTCGAGAAGTGGATTTAGGTACGCTTTTGCTATGTGTGATATGATATCTTGGGGACTTGTGTGGAAGTATGGACTTGGAGTCGGAGAGTTGGGAGCCTTTTTAATGCCGATTTCCTTTTTGCTTCAACATATAATACCACAACGGTGAGTACTTTTTTATTACTTTTTCGCATTAAAGTTAGTCCAAGTCCTATCGATTTATATGACGAATCACATTTTATTACATAATTTCGTTTCTGATGCTTTGAAGCTTGTTTTGAACTTATTTGCAAGCTTGACATAAATGTGCTGATCTGCTTATCAATTTAAGTGTACTTATACTTATAGTTTAAAATGTTTCGTTTGCTAATAATATACTAAAAGTATATTGTTTGAACACATGTGCATACTTATAACATTGGTAATTTGTAGATATATTTTGTGAGATGTATCATTATAGGATTAGGGGATGATATATAATTACATTCACAAAATTTAGTAATTTGTATATGAATAGAATGTGTTTAAGTAAGATATCAAAAAGGGGCGATTCGGAGACCGTAGCGACTGGGAAAGAATAAAAAAGGAATTTTAATGGTATTGCTTCCTTGCATTGATCACACGCACCGCGCCATTGGTAAAAGATGCAGTGCGACTTAAATACGCAACGTAAATACAGTTTAATGAGTTTACAATCACGTATCCATCATGGAGATGTCAACGAAAACTTCCGGGGACTTAATCTCAAAACGACGTTTTAATGCCGTCTTCGTTTTATAATGAGTGTGCCGTATAATAACTAATATGCAGTAGATTCGGTTGACTTGACGAAACTCCACGCATTCGTGTCTAAATATGCTAAATAAAATATTCATTTGCACAAAGCCAATTTCATCCGGTTTCGAATTTTGTAGATGGCAGACGGAATTGAATTCTATGCTATCAATCGGTGGGGAATAACATGCGTGTGCACCAGGAATCTGGCCCGATTATGCGAGCTCAGGCTCAGATTCAGGCACTGGGTACAGTGAAAACGACGACTGAAACGAGTGAATGATTTGTGCATATATTTTACTTGCACTAGTATAAAGGTGCCCGTCCACGGTGAGATTTTTGTTTCGTGTCATTAAATATTCAACTATACAACAGGAGTTTACAGTGGAAATAGTTGTAAGACACATGTGAGAACGCAAAAATATGTATGTGTTCTCTCATGTGTCTCACAACTATTTGCACTGTAAAACTCATGTGGTAGCTAAATTTTTAATGACACGAAACAAAAATCTCACCAAATAGCTCACCGTGGACGGGCACCTTGAGAGCAATAGGAAGTGAAGAACACAATTCGAATTCATATAGTCTTCGAGCTTCGGTTACGTATGAAACGCGGCATTTTGTGTATACAGCTGATTTCCACACAAACGTAACAATAACAAGTGACATCGGAATGATGGATCACTAGACAATATACGGTCGCTCATTTCAATAAAATACGTCGCAAACAACGGTGGTACAGTAGCGACTAACGAAAGCGAGGCGAAAGTAGGAAAGTATACTCAGGGGGTGCAAGTTGACCGCATGTATATAGTCTAACTATGTATGGGTTGCGTTGTTGTGAAGCCACATTCAAAAATATACAACATTCAAGTATACGAGAAGATGCGTGCCTGTCACTGATCATGATTTATATGCACCGCAGTGTTCGGTGTTCGCCGCGTTTCATTCTCGACTCAAATAAGTAAAAGCGCGTTACACACAGGCGCGGACAGTTTTATTCGAGTTATTGAACATAATATAATATAGAAGTTGTCTTCTTCGAACTTGGTGTGCAAACAGAGTCGGAGTTGGTGTATTACATTATTTCAACATTTTATATAAGTAAAATTTAATAAAACTCTAGTTTTGCAACGCCCAGTGTAAAATATACAAACGGCAGGAGTCAGGAGTTATTTGGTTGATATTAAGTTTGAAATCGCATTTTATACTTATGTTTGCAATGCTGAATGCAGTGAACACAGCAAGTAGTACTCACAACTCATATCACCAGGGGGTGGTTTTTCTTATCCGCGTCAAGCATATTTTAGTTCCCCACACCGCGAGCGATCGAGCGCGGTCGGATTTTTCATCTTTATACACATTTAACACGTATGTGGTATGCGAATGCCAGTAGAATAGGCGAATAGCATGAAACCGAAGAGAACGAATGCATGGCGAGTCCTTAAACTGATATATTGACACTTATAGGCAATTTTCCACGCGGCGAGCTCGCTTTTAATACATAATGTGTCATATAAAATTACATTGGCAAACCCCCCTCCCCCAAGATGCTTTTGTATGTATATGCATGTAATGCTTGTATATGTACCTATATGCGGCTGGCCCCGATAAAGTGCCCTCTTTATATTATTATACATCTATAGATCACGAATCTTTTCACTTGAAAATCCGCTATAAAAATATTATATACTTATATGCCGACGAGGACCCGAATCCGTATACTTGGAATCGCGAACGCAACCATCTAACTATGGGCCCGATGCCTCATAGAAATCACTTCGATTCGAAATTTTCGATTTATTTCATATGTTCACAGTTTTATGTCCGCAGATATGCTATTTATTATACGCGTTATTATGCTTTCGACTCTTTCAGCTATAAAAGTATCTCTTTCGCGCGACTCATTTATTATTGATAGCGTGAATATATCATTTCAATATTTTACTTTTCAAAAAGATAGGAAATAATGATGAATCTTTCATTTTATACTGGTTTCTCCGACATTTCAATCTTTAATGCATTTAATTCGATTGAATAATAGAAATATAATTTCTCAGCTGTTTAGTTTGTTTGGTATCGATGGCATTATGAATAATAAACACGTATCTATGGGATTATGAGTCCATAATGCCATGGATACGTCACTGTAATACATAAAATGATTTAAATAATGATATCCATTAAGCAACTGGTTGTTATGAAATAATTGAGACATAATTTGGTAATCGTGGATAACGAAGAGCGCTGAATTTAAAGTCAATTTCAGTTCAGCCGTCGATTTTGAGTGAAAATTGGTATTATAGTAAACAAACTCTTGCAAAAACTTATTCATGTTAGAAACATAGTAACTGCCTGCCTGGTTTGTTTACAATTACAACTTATATTAGTAAATTATGTAGCTCCCTTCGGAGCCCCATATGCATCAGGCATTCTTTCAATAGTATACTTATGTTGTGCAACATACATAATAGGTACACCAGGAATCTTTCTGATCCTTCTTTTAAGGTCTTTATCATTGGTAGCTACAATGTAACATTTGTGCTGCGTGACCCTTTGAACTATACAATCATCAGCATATGTGCCTTTGTGCATACACGGAATTCTCTCAAATCGTGAATCTTTTATAATCTTTAACGCTATTTTATACTTTGCACCTAACTTTTCCAATTCCGCTAAGACACAATCAGTAATATAAGGAATACATTTAGCGTATAAACAGTCCATCATATTTTGAATGATATCCAACTTGTTCTTAATCGAAAAATTGATAAAATTTGTATCAATCAGAATGTGATACGGTGGTCCTAGTTGTGTGTTGTATTGAAAGAACAATGCGGAACTTTGTTGAGGTGCTTCAGTAATTTTCATAGCAAGTGGGTCCTCGGGTTTCTTCTTTTTGGGGGCTGCTCTGAGGTATGCTTTGATTCTTGGGTCGCTGGGGCTTATCATTGTTTTCATTTTGGCGAAACGTTTTTCAACGATTTTTCGTGTTTTTTTTGATTTTCCCTAAAAAAACACATAAATGTTGATACTTAAACGTCAATTTTGAATGAGATACTTACCATTTTCTTTAATTATTAATTTTTTATGGACAAAAAAAAATAATCACATCAACGTGGCATAGTAGGTTATGATTGTTAATGATATTAATATTTATTACTTTGATTATGTACGGCTTGCGGTATATGCTGTAAGAATTGTCATGCTTCATATGAAATCAAATGAAACAGAGAAAGATAGAAAGCCGAATACGTGAGATACAAATTTGTTTGAGCAATCCATTTTATATATATGACCCCTATTGACGGAAATTAGAACTATATTTTAACAACGCGGTAAATTCAAAATTAATAATTTCAATCAGGGAAATTTGATAAGTAAAAAAGTAAATGAAACGATGTTATACATTTATAATAGATATATTTGTGTTTAGGGCTTTCTATAAATAGATTCATAAAATCAAGTCATAAAAATTGGAGATTATGGCAGTGATATAAATAGAATCCCGTTGTGCACCAATCAAAACTCTAAAAAATCTTAGAAAATAAATAACATTAAAATATGCAAATCATAAAACACAAAATCACTATCACTTATTTACGAAATCTTTTTTTCTAAATATGTATATATATCATCTAAATTTCTAACAAATATTTTCAATCTTTTCTCTGTTAATCTAAACTGTAACTTGTAAGTAGAGATTAAAACTTGTTCATGAACGAAATGGCTTGATTACGTCAGACTCAAAAAATTAAGTACATCATAATATCTAAAGTTAACGTATTCGAGTTTTACATACACATGTAAGTACTGAGAGATATAATTAATTAGACCCAAACCCCGTGCGGGTTTTTATTAGTGGGCACTGCATTTTCTAATTGTCTAGGTGAACCTATCATTTTCCGAGTACTACCGGCCCGATTGGGACCTTCAAATAAATGCTTAAGTTCGTCTTGAGGTGCTATCAGGAGGCTTTCTAAATTGGCCTCTTTCATTTCGGTTACTAAGTGTTCAACTTGTTTCTTCTTTTCGATTATTGCAGCTTCTAATGAAGCAACCTGCAAATGATTATGTTAGTTCATGATGGTTCAACTCATTACTTGAAACGTACTTCTTTTTTCAGTGTGTCTGCAGTGATTTGATGCAAATCGGTGCTTTGTTTAGCAATTTCAATATCATTTTGTAGCCGTTCCATTTCGACAAGTAGATTTCTTTCCATTTGTTTCCGTGAATCATTTCTACGTACAATTGCACGTTGCTCTAATTGTAATTCATCCATTACTAATCTGTAATTAATTTACAAATTGAACAAATAATGACTTATTTTAGAGAATTGATTACCGTATTTTATTCTTGCATTGTAACAATTCAGTTTCGCAATTTGCAAGTTTGGACCTTAACAGAGTAATTTCAGACTTCAACGTTTTTTCTTGTTGCTTTACAATTTCGGATTCTTCCTCAACATAGTTTAGTGCTTGAATCTACGAAAACAAAAGAAAAAAACAATTAGAATTGTTATTTGTACTATAATATACGAAATGGTTACTTGATCACTGTTAGCTCTGCTAGCATTCGTAATCGTCGCTAATTCTTGTGAAATGAAATCCAATTGAAACTGCTTCTCCCGTTCTTTACTCTCCCAGAACACAATTTCCGCATCGAATTTTGTGAGATCAACTTGTTGTGACGATAACTTCTCTCTTTGATAATTTACTAGCGACACCAGCTCCCGATACTGAGCATTGTACAAAACAGCTTCTTCCAGCTTCGGGTATTTCATCTCAGATTCATCCAGACTCGTGTCTTGTAAATAGTTCTTTGACTGTTTGTTGTTTACTGATGCTGATGGTGGCGGCGGATCTCTATATGGTGGTGGTGCGGGTGGATCCTTATATGGGGGCGCAATACGTTGACTAGCATACTCTGGTTGATCAACAAAACCAGTTTGTTGTTTTTTGGGAGACGTATGAGATTCTCTCACTTCTAATGACACTGGGCGAACTTGTGGTATACCTTTTACTATTCCAACATTATCACTAATTCCAGATGGGCTCTTTTGATGTTCAGGTGAATTTACTGTAATTTTATTTGGTATTTGTATGGTAGGTGAAGTTGGAGATGCAAATTTCGGCTTGTTTGACTTTGATTCATTCCACTGAAGTATAAATTGTACATCATTTGAATATTCTCCCCATTTCATTAATATCTACAAGAACTCCATGAAATTAACCAAAATAACAACATTTACTTGGAGGGTAAAGACTGATTATTGTAGTTAGTCAAGAAATACCTTCATGGGATTTTCGTTAGGTGCCAACTGCCTTTCATTATTTCTCCATCTTTCAATAAGTGTAAATCTACCAGATTTCCCAGTAGCATGTGCCAATGCAAAGACAATATCCTGCAATAACAATAGACATTACATATGCTCGTCTTTCTAATGAAATATTTCGTAATATATAATAAATACCTGACATGTAGTTGCCTCAGTCACACCACAAACAATTCTCTGTATGCCTTCCACCCATACTTTAAGTTCCATTTTCAAGTGATTTATATGCAAGAACTAAAGTGATGCCCTAAAATAGAACGAACTTAAAGGCTTGAGCAAATGGAAATTGGTGTATTAGAGTTGAAAATCAAGACTCTTCTTGAGGTTGAGACATCACTATTTATGTTTAAATGTATTTATATACTCAACGTACATGTCTTACTAATGGCTACTATTTTCGACGTAGTGAATCATTGCGAATAACTCTATTGGTACTCGCTGGGTGTCTATATAGAATTGCACATTTGTATCAATCATATGTATTGTAACGTAACGACATTAACAATTAATTGCAAACAACCAAACATCACAAAAACACAAACAATCGGAATGACGTACGTCATACAGCGCCAGCGAGCGGATTTTAATCATCGAGAACGCTGTGAGTACAGCACTCAGTTGCATCGGTTACTGATGGTTTTGGTTTGGTTTAACCTGAACCGCCGTGAAGATATCCGAAGAACTGGGACGTATTTGTTATCTGTATAATCTTTTCATGTCATTTAAATTCTTACTTACTTATATATTTCAGCAAATAACTTATTTTAGTAAAAGTATGTGGGTGTACCTCTTAGTCGCTTACTTATAATTTAAGTTTGTATCTAATTTAAATATTACTTTATTTCCTTGAACACATTGTATGATGATTTTTTGTGGTCAAGGACATTTAAAGGTTAGCACAACTTGGGTTCGTTTTTTTGCTAACGTCCAAGAAGTGGAAGGAAGATTGTGGAATTGGAAGAGCAAAAAAACGCAAAGCTGCACCAAAGCTACACAAACCGGATTTAGTAGGAATGGGGGAAGTTGAATAAATCACAATGCTGATTATATCTGATTAGTTGCAATAATTTCATCGATAACATCAAAACAAGATATGTTAAAAGTGAAAAGAATAAACCGGAATGAATATTCCGTAGCAAAAAACGGTCATTCCGTCTTCCAGAAGCAGGCGGACGGGACGAAAAAAAAGTGACCTTAGATCTCACAAGCCGTCTCCAAATGCAATGGATGCAATTACCAGATATCAATCATTCATTGTTTTTCAACCGAATTTAAAGTGAAGTGAAAGTATTTCACTACTCTGTCCCACGCGTGCACCTAAAATATACAATACAAGGGGCACGTTTTTTTGGGCCCGTCCGCCTGCTTTTGGAAGACATACTTTTTGCAGTCTCGAGACCATGCAAACGGAAGATTAAAGAGTGGGGGAATGTTTTCGTTGTTTTTACATATCTTGTTTTGATGTTATCGTTGAAATTGTTCCAAATACATTAGAAATAATCAGTATTGTGATGTATTTATGTCGAATTATATATAATTCGTTAGCGGTATTTATGGTTAATAATAGGAAATGTATTCTAGCTTTTAGTGAAGGTGGCAGAAAAACAACCAACTTCCCCCACTCCTGTTAAATCCCGCTTGTCAAGTTTTGCGTTTTTTGCTCTTCCAATTCTGCAATCTTCTTTTCGATTCTTGGACGTTAGCAAAAAAACGAACCGTTGTGCTAGGACTGATGCATGATGGGCATATACAATTAATGTTAACGTTAAAGTAAGGAATGAAGATACCCAAGCCATACCACTTTTCAAATTATTTTACATAGTGTTTGTTTGTGCGGCTCATTTGAGGGTGGCAATTCTATAATTAGTCACGAAACATTTTGAAGCCTGTTTGGATTTCAAGCCAACTGTATTTATGCAAATAAAACAAATATAACATTAGTTTTACAAATCTTTTATTTAAGCATTCAATCAGTGCGCTGTGCATCAGGGCCAGTAATTGGGCGATGATTCTTTGCCAAGTACTCAGCATATTCTTGATATGGGGTCTTGTTGAGTGGCATATCCTTCCATAAATCAGGAGTCAAGTATGCATAAGTTTTAGCAATAGCTGCGTATGTTGCCTTGGCGAAGTTACCCAGAGTACCTGTAGAACCGCGAGCAGACGTATAACAATCTTCGATACCAGCCATCTGGAGTAACTTCTTCGGGACTGGAGCAGATACAATGCCGGTACCACGTGGAGCTGGGATGAGACGTACAGTGACCGAACCGCATTTGCCAGTTACCTATGAATAAAAAAAAGAATATAAACTGATAATCATAGAATGTAATGCACGTTAGAAAATCTTATTAATTAACTCAGACATATTAACATCAATAGAATTCAGTGAAAACCGCGAAAGTTTCCTAGTGTATGTATCATCATGTAAAATCCCAAGCAAACATTAGTAAAGAAAAAGAATTGTTTACCTTGCAAGGAACTGTGTGCGGTTTGCCGATCTTGTTACCCCAATAGCCACGCCTGACTGGAATAACGGATAGCTTGGCCAAGATAATAGCACCACGAATTGCAGTTGCAACTTCCTTGCTGCACTTTACGCCCAAGCCGATATGTCCATCGTTATCACCAATAGCCACGAACGCCTTGAATCTGGTACGTTGACCGGCACGAGTTTGTTTCTGAACAGGCATGATCTTCAATACTTCATCCTTCAAGTTTGATCCAATAAAGAAGTCGATGATTTCAGACTCTTTCACTGGCAATGAGAATAGGTAGATCTCTTCCAAAGTGCGAACTTTGCCATCACGTACTAAACGTCCAAGTTTGGTGACTGGAACCCATTCCTTTTGATCTTCCTTACCGCGTCCACGACCACGGCCTCTGCCACGACCGCGACCACGCGGCCCCCCACGACCTCCTCGTGAACCACCAAAACCACCTCGGAAACCGCCACGGGCTCCACCTCCTCCTGCACCACCTCCGCCACCGGCACTACCGGCTGGAGCTGCGTCCGCCATTCTGTAAGATTATATTCACATAAGCACATGTCCTATGAAAGGTTAAATATTAAATATGTTGCAGTACAACGTATTGAATAAACAATATTTGTGATTTAACAATATAGCGAGCACTGCGATTTCTATACCACATATAGGTAACGCCATTATAACTTAATATAATAGTTATATGGAGCTGTTTGTGGAATGAAACTATGAAGTTCCACGTGGCCATTGCAATATGCAAACGAGTAACACCAAAAACTCTGATTACCACTTCGTACGTGTTAGCTTACGAAAGTACTAGTTCACAATAGATTGCAAAGACTTTAAAACAATAAATACAAAAAAATGAAATAAACTTACGTTATATAATTTCTTCGTTCGCCGTTAAGTGAAATAGAAGAAAGAGGCTTCAACGAGATTGCGTCTGCCTTATATAGTACCCTCCACCATTACCGGATATGACGACACAATAACGGTGGACCCAGTGACAAACCAAAATATCACTAGCATTACAAGTGTACCAACCAAACAGCGAAAAGATAACTAGAATGACAATTTATTTTCAGAGAATTTCACGCCAAAGAACTTTAACTTATACTGTTCGATGAAAATAAAATATTAATTGAACAAATCGTTTATTAAAGGGTTGTAGTTAGAGACAAACTCATTATCAAGATATTTTCAATTCATTTTTATAATTGTTTGAATTTAAAATGGGTCCTCTTGATTCATTTATGTAAATATAACATAATACCAATATTTTGATGTATAATAATTACTACAACATATAATTATTTACAATGCTTTGCTTTACTAAATTGGTATTATGCATCTATTGAGAAGGTCACTTTCATATACTTTGGGCAATTCTATAAACTATGGCATATATAAATACATACTGGTTGTTAATTTCAATTTGTCTTATAATAGTTACAAAACAACAGATACGTTAGTCAATCAATCAATTTTGCACATTGTCTTATTGAAAATGAATATTGTAATTGAGGCAACAACGGATACATATTATTATAACGCAGAGAATTTGGTTACGAGCTTTTGATGCGAAGAATTTAAAAATATCTAGAAAAAAAAAACTAATCAACCTAAGAAAAACTTTTGATTTTCGTTTTCGTATACGTAATTGTTTGCTTTGCTCATTCTCACATTTGTTGGTCCCAAACTATCAAACCTAACAAAAATTTTGATTCTTTTTGTAACAATATAATCATAATAAATAAATAATTAATGTTGAGTGCACGAAACCGTAACCAAATTCTTCAGTTCACAGAAATGCAAATAAATTAATTCCAAAAACAAATAATTATTTACACATTTTTAAATTTTTGTTAATAACAAACTTTTCCTTCTTTCTATTCTCCAATAAGAGTATAACAATATAAATGGATAAATTGAGAATAATAAAAATAAAAACAAATTTCGTTACCTAAGGCAATATCAATCAATTCAATTAATGTTCTTCGTTATAATCAAGCTAAAAAATTTCCTAGACATTCCAATTTAAAAATATCTCATTACAAATGTAAATTATTTGAAATATTTAAAATTTGAAGATGGCCTTCATGAATTGAAAACAAAATAATAAGTTTTAGAATGTAAAAACGATTTGGCTATGATACAAATTGAATAATTTAAATATAAAATATTTTTACAAGTTTTGTTTGTTTTTCTTTACAGTTAATTAAATATTTTTATATATAATATTTATATATGCACACTTCTTATAATTATACTATCAATATATGCAAAAATAACAGTAACTACTTTTTATATGTTTTGAAACATCCACAACCGGAGAGCGTTTTCTGCTGATTTTCATACTTTGAGTTTATAGTGTTCTAACAATGCTCATAATCATATCTCATAGGAGAAATCCAATGTGTAACATTAAAATAATGATTTCAATTTTAAAAACATCTTAGAAAATTCCTTTTGATTTCTTTTTACATTCGTAAATCATTCGATTGGACTCTTTATCAAAATGTTAGTTAGAACACATCATACATATGTGATACAACACTCTGTTTTGATGTTCATTGATCAATTCATTATTATTATTATTATATATAT
>JARJEB010015680.1:0-30037 GCA_030264535.1 Liometoxenus newtonarum | reverse complement strand
TGACGCTTAGTTCATTCGGCCCGATTCGGCCTTGAATCGGTATAGGTCGACAAAGCGATGAATCATCTTTATTTCCCGCGGCATAGTACAGTTTAAATCTAGGGTGGATTTTGAAGAACCATTTTTAACAAATAATTTTTTTTTTAAATTATTGTTAGTACCATGTCGTATAATTAGTTCTATACTAACGATTTTTGGTAGGTACTTTTTCCAATTTTAAAATTCATGCAAAAACTCCATTCTTCTGATGTTTGGTTTGAAACGAATTTTTGTTTAATATAAGATTTTAGTAAAGTAATTAAATGCAGAATACAAAAACTATTAAAGTATTAAGGAAACTTTTGTTCAAACATCAAGAGAAAGCAATGCAGAAGTATGAAAAGTGCATTAAATGCAATTAAATGAATTAAGATTTCTTGTAACCGAAGACTTGAAACTTGAACTAACTAAAGTCACGTCTTTATTTTCAGTCTTTATTAAGTTTCTCTTTTCGGCGCTTTTAACGCGTTTAGCAAATGATACAATTAGTACAAGTCTAATTAGCATTATTATTTCCTTCATTGCGTTATTACCCGTATTAGATGCTTATTGCACCATAGCATAGCCGGATAACGTCGTCCATTACGGATATTACAATTATGATATTAATTAAAGTCATTTACCCCATACGCTTCTAATTTTTACTACAATTTTACCCTCAGCCTTTTTTAGAATTTTATTTAGATTACTTCCTTTCTGTTCACTGCTTGATGCGTCCTTGTATTCGTTTTTTTGCTAATTGTTAATTTTCTTCTTTAACGGATTCGGCAAGATAATAGTATATTATAATATGAGCGATTATGATAGCCATTGTTTACGATATGAAATTTGAGCCCACGAGCCGAAGGCGAGTGGCGCAATTCATCAGAGCGAACAATGGCCATAATCGCGAATATAATACTATGCTTTTTCTACACCTTGCACTATTTTTAACACAAAATACAAATTGTGATTTCTCGATGAAGCAACTGACAGCTGTAATAATATCTTCGGGTTCCTTCGAGATCTTAGATCATATAGATAAATTGGATCGGTCATTTCAAATTCGTTAAATCTTGTTGAACTTTAATACGCGCGATCAATGTTATTTAATTGCAGTGATTTCTGAAAATCCATAACTCACGGTAGTGAGTAATGAAAATCCATAACTCACGGTAGTGATTTATAGGTACCATTAATCACAGAAAAAATGCTAATAATAACCATATAATTAAATAGATGTAGAAAAATGTTAACTACCATTACTAGTCGAGATATCCAGTTTCAAAAATGATGTCAATGTGAATTGGTACTAGTTCAATAGTATGAGTTTTAGTCCCAGAGAAGTCAGCCCCAGATTACGAGTTTGGTTTGGAATGTTTGGATATCCCTTTTACAATCGAAGAGTTGTACGATCGGAAAGTTGTGCGGTGCGAATACGTACCGATTTATTTTATATGTAAAATTAATTTAAAAAAATTGTGCGATGCGAACCTGGACCTATGTTTTAATTTCGATGACGTTTAACTTCAGTTTCAATATTTATACAGCCCGCTAATTTTACCGCCCCCGGGGTAACACTGTTTCGAGGCCTACTAAATTATCTCAGACCTCAGGATCTTTGCAGATATACAGACTGTATAAGTTCACGGTGGGTGCAAACGTAGGGGCCCTTTGATTGAACATGGCCCTGGGCTGCAACCCATAAAGACCATGCCTAAAACCGCCTCTGCATGGCTATACTCCATTCTTGTACTGGTGATTGTTATTCTGACAGTTCATTGTTTGAGATTGTTACGAATTTGAAACTTTCGGAATTAATATCTTACAAATTATGCATACTACGAGAAAATATTGAAGTTGAAATGTAGAGAATTCGAATCTCTACAAGAGCGTATTTTCGGTTTGCCACTTATACGTGAATTTATGTTTTGACGTTCAAGTAAAGTGTTCTTCTCTACCGGCCAATTTTATTTATTTTTATGCCAGGTTTAGGTTAGAGGGGTAGCTGCCCGGATACCAAATTTCATCCAGATCTGTGGTTTGGTTTGGCCGCCATTTTATTCACACACGGACCCGGACATATACACGGACATCACTCCAAAAACTACTTTTTTGGATTCAGGGAACTGGGAAGCGATATTTGTCGAGATCCATCGAAAACCCCAGTTTTCTTGCTCTATAGAGGCAAAAGATATACATATTTCTTGACTTGATATTTAAAGTCAATTCAAGACAATAAGAATTCTAGTTGTCTCGTACAATCCTAGCTAAAATTCGTAATTAACACAAAAGTCAGAAGGTATTTTTTGTTGGCAACTTATACGTAAATTTTTCATTTAATATTCAAGTAAAGTGCCCTTCTTTACCGGCCGACGTTATTTATTTTTACTCCAGGTTCAAGTTAGGGGAACTGCTGCCCAGATATCAAATTTCATCGCGATACGTTGCTTGGTTTACCCGCAATTTTTTATACATACACACACACCACACACACCTTTCCAAAAACCTTTTTTTAGGAGTAAAGGAAGCGAGAATTGTGAAGATCCGTCTAAAACTCGAGTTCGATATTTTGGAGGTTATCTTAGACCGCCTAATAGAGATATCAAAACAGCTGATTATGGAAGGGAGTAAATGTCGTTATCTCATTCCACTCTACACTATTAGACTATTCACTTTCTTATATGCAATTTGCCCTACAGCCAGTTGACATTGACTGACAGCCTACTTAATATCTCCATACAGTAGAAATTGTAATAAAAATTAAACATAATGGTCGGCGCCATGGACGTATAATATAATGGATCACGAATATTGGACAAGAATCGAAGACTACCTTAGAAAAGGAAAGAAAGATATATGGTAATGAAATTTGTTTACGCATGCTCTATGATGTTCTGGACTGCTGACGTTTTGGAGGTTTGGACATGTATTTACTACGCTGATCATGCGCCGTAATGTTCTGCCCTAACTGTCCTTTACAAACGTTATCGGAGATGTCCAACACGTAAATTATACTACAAGATGCGTCAATTATATTATACGTTGAATTCTACCGGTTGCTTGCTTTTTGCATTCTAGGTCCTCCCCTGTCTACGGCAGAGGCGCCTGCAGGCTTCCTATCCATGGATCTTTTTCCGAAGATAGGTATTTAGGTGGGAGTTTAGTCAGTAAAAGTCTGACATTGGCTACTGACGGGAGTCAGTAGTTATCCTATGCAGGATTCTCCCACCTATATACCGAAAAAAAACATCAGCCCAAAAAGCCGATTTTTAACCTGGGGTCAACGGATCTCCACGAATCAGGGAAAAATAAGACTTTAATTTTTTTCAAGATCATACCTTTGGAATGTGGCCAGAAAGTAAAAATATACGTTGTAACGTTGAAGTCAAGTGAACGTTACTATTTTGTTTAAAATATGTTATCGCTATCACACGTCTCACGTCGTTGTGCGTGTATGTGTGTGTGTGTGTGTGTGTGTGTGTGTGTGTGTGTGTGTGTGTGTGTGTTATGCGTCTTTCAATTTTGTGATTTAAACTATTGGAAGTCAGTATGTCTCTAACAATGTAGAATGCAAGTGTGCATTATTTTGGTCTTGAATTCGATGCTCGCAGCATAATGCGATTAGCACAAGAAATAAAATTCCACGCGGTGCCGGGTCGTAAAGCCAGTTTGGGTAGTAAATTCCTGTTACAGAATTATGCGAATTGTATCGCTGGATAATTCTTGTGCGTGCGAGTGCATCGACAATTTTGTGTTGAATATTACACATTTCAAGTAATAAATTATTTGTGTTAATTGTGATGTTTGATTCATACTCCAGGTCTCTGTCCCGTTATGCTAGAGTGGCGCCCTATCTTTGAGACAACATCTTGTACGAGACATCGGCCCACCCCGTCTCCATGGCTAGCCGAAGGACTCCTTAAGATCAAAAAGAGTGGTTCCAACAAGGTTTGCCCGTTACAAATTGGCGCCCAACGTGGGGCCTGTTACAACGTGTATGGTCGAAGCACAATTTAAACCAATATAAAAAGTTTTCCAAAATTGTATTAAATATTCTCATTTGTAAACGCTGGATTTAGATTTGGCATCAGCAAAAGCAAATTCAGTAAAGCGGAAACAGAGAAAAACAAACTGAAAGCTGCAAAAACTGAAATAAGATGAACGCGTATGACTCGTCGAGAATCAGATGTGTGGGGCAAAAAATAAATAGGTTTTTTTATAAAAACTGATTTAAATAAAAAGCACCGTCTCTGTTACCGTTACTACTGATGCCTTCAGCTGCTTTTGCAACCGTTTCAATTCGCGTTCGCGTTTGGGTTGTGGTGTTATTATAACTGCGTTGGAAAGGAAAAAAATCTCTTAATACAATCCCGCTGGAACTCGACGCTTTGCGCTAGTGAACACTATAACGCGTACTTCTCCAGTTCTCGTTCATTCTTTCCTCTCGAAATTGGAAAAGTGATTTATATGCCATTATATGGGACCGAAGACCAAACACACCTCGTGGATGCGATGCGCTTTCATCATAAGCGAAGATGCTTTACTACCAAAGAGTACCAAGCCAAGATGCGCACAACAAAAATGTTGTTTGAGCATTAACGTTAAGGTTTGCAGTGGCATTAGAATAATATCATTTTTAATATAATGTCAAAACTACCATGGTGGCGATGAGAAGCAACTAAAAGCAACGTTATAAGTGACAAACAATTATTTATCTCTCAAAACAACGCAATGGCATTGCACATTGTAGAAATAAAATGCCGTACTCTTGAAAAACCGCCCACGATAATATTTCATAGTTCAAAGTAAAGAAACTTTCGACAAGTGCATGAAGTGTGTGAAATAAGCCTTTAAAATATTAATTAAATTTCAGTTTCTGTGTCGGCTTCCATTTCATAAACATAGAAAGTCATTAAATATCGCTACACATATTAATATTTTTTTGCATAATGTATAAAACACATGTTTAATCAGTTAACATAAATGTATATACATATACAGAGTGCTTATTTTACCGTAGAACATCGCATGTAGCGTACGCAATGTTCGCAACTAAAATAAACGAATCAAACTCATAGCAGTGGCGATGCACGATCAAAGTAATTAATATTTATGATCATGTCGTTACTGTCAGTTGTCATATTTGAATTGATTGTTCACAAATTGTATTAACATGATTAGGTCTTTCAAATAACTCACACAACTCAAATCTCGTTTGAACAGGGTTTACAATCATCATTAAAATTGGTCTCATCACACTGATGCACTGACTTGTCATCGTCCGTCCCACATCCCCACTCTTTCACCATGCTATGTTCGACGGTACAATAAACGCACGGTATAGTGTAAGTAAGGTTATTTTCAGTTGATTTATATACATTTAACCTTTTTGAAGTCTACCATTAATGGATTTTTTCTTTGCATTTCTTGAGGCTTCTTCACATTAAAATCCGACGTTATAAAAATCAAAATATTACTTGAGAAATCAAATAAAGATAAACCTATAATAGATCATGAAATAAATCAATAAGTCAAGTGACTCTTAAATATTTAAGTTTTATAAAAATTAAAGATAACGTTGAGTCGTAGGAATATACTCGTATACCCCAAATAAAAATTAGAAATTTGTATAAAAGTGATCTGATACTATTATGTAGGATTTTAATCTTTCTATTTTCATTTGAACGTTCAAATCAATTCAAGTCATACTCTAAGTAGCAATATCTTGAAAACTGTCTGTTTTGGCGAATTGTGGTGGCAGATGGAAAAAGTCCAAAGAGCGTAACCAACAGAATAAGTAAGGTAAAACGTTAACATTACGATTCTGAAGTCAAAAGTGAACGCATCGTATTGGCAAGTAGCAACAGAATTTTGCCGCTGACTTTCGATTTTTGATTTATAAAATTCGATATGCGCCAGGGAAACGACAGGGTGATTCGTCAAATAAGCGTGGCGGTTTGATGACACCACGAAGTCTGCTGCTGTCTGACTGTCAATCGTCTAGAAATTCTGATAACGTTACACCTATTTATTTGATTAAATGTATATTTCCAAAATTTATGCTTGACTTTTAGACATCCATATGGTTATAACCTTATTTTCATTGTTACTTTTCGTTGGATTGGACCATGAATCCAAATCTAACGAATTACGAAAGTGACATTGACAGAGTTCTTAACTGCTCTATACAGGGTGTTCTGAAATTGGAGGACAATCGCCAGGTAACATTGTAGATCGGATCAAAAGAAATGGAAAATCTGAAAACAAAAATTTCCGGAAGGTCCTGGTTTGTCCTCACGAGGTCCTTAAAGTTTGAGTTTTGGTATCATAAAATCAGCATAAAATCAATTTTTTTTTTATATATATTTAATTACTTTTAGTTTACCGAAGAAAACTATAACGTTGATTTCCCTTTTTTTTATTTTTTAGACCAGAAAAAAACTGGATTTTCTTTTTTTTTCTAAAACGTACGTTTGGCATCATTTCATATTTTTAGTAGCTTGATTAAATCATCTGTCAGATTTGTTCGAAGTATGTAGCTACGTTATGGTGGCAATTTCAAAAACATTGGAGGAACGTTGTCAGATCTACACATAAAATTCTTTGTCCTCGTGAGGAAAAACCAGGACCTTCCGGACATTTTTGTATTAAGATTTTTGTTTTCTTTTGACACGATCTACAATGTTACCTGGCGATTGTCCGCCAATTTGAGAACACCCTGTATAGCATAGACTTGGACTGTTTACTAACCTACAATTTACAATTTCGAACTATTAAGTCCTATAAGATTGTTAACAGACCAAGAAACAAAGATGACACTATGAGAGATGGCGATTTAACGGATTGTTTTGATTCATTGTCCATTGACGATAAAGCTGTAACTTTAGAAAAATAAGTTCCGAACTGTGTGTTGGAACTAAGCTTATAATAGAAAAAAGAAAAATCTGTTTTCATTTCACAAATTAGCGTATAACTAACAAAATATAAAGTATCAGAATTGGGGGGGTGAGTAAAATTTTAATTAATATTGATATTCGGCATTTGACTATCGATAATATCCTATAGATATCAAATGGCGGAGACTGAATAGTAATATACGAAACAGCTAGAGCTAATTGAGATGCACTGCGGCTTCAATGTCAATTATCACGTTTTACACTTTGGCACAGCAAACACAGATGCACTTCACAACGAACCACCGGCAACGGTACAAATCGCATTTGCACAAACATTGTCTGCATGTTGGATGTAGATTTCATTCCATGTTCCATCACTCCATGCATGCGGCCAGGGCCATGCAATAGTTTTAGAATATTACTCGTTGGTTGGCTATTGTGTAGGTATACACGGATAGGGTATACAGTGTTTGTAGTTGTGTGTATTGTATATAGAAATGGAATGGAATGAATGAAAATGGTGTCTGGAAAACGAGAGATGCCAGGCCACAGACACAGGACACATTTAGATGGGACGAAAATGTACACAGCATTCGTGTATCTGTATGCATATGTATATCAGACAGGCGCGTGAATTATTATCGCACGATCACTATGCAACAAACACATTCATCATACGTCATTCTAACTACATGTATAGGAATAACGAAAATATGTACAGAATATGCGCCAGGATTACCAGAAAGGTGAATGTATATACCGTGCGTTAATTTTACCGTCGAACATAGTATGTGCTATAAGTTCCTATGTTCGACGGTAAAACTCCATGGCACCGAAGGACGGTGATGTAAGACGGACGACGACACACCACGATGACAAGTCAGTGCATGAGTGTGACAACTATTTCGATGATTATTGGAAACCGTGTTGAATCGAGATACGAGTTATGTGAGCTATTTGAAAGACCTAACCCTTGCGAAAGAAGTTAACGATTGATAAACAATTTGTGAACAATCAATTCAAATATGACAAGGAACAAAATTGACAAGTAACAGTAACGACATGATCATAAAAATGAATTACTTTGATCGTGCATTGCCATTGCCATGGGTTTGACTCGTTTATTTTAGCTGCGAACATTGCGTACGCTACATGCTATGGTCGATGGTAAAATGTAAAATAAACGCTCTGTATAGATATAGTGTTGTTATCATTATTGGACAAAAGTGGGAAAACAAACCAACGTGCAAACTGAATATAATATGTGTAAATAAAATTAATCACAGCAATGTGAAATAATTCAAACATATTCCAAATCTCGAAATTTAATTCATTAGCTAATAATAAGACCGCCATACACGGGCATACATGTCTCAAGCCATGTATGTACATGTACGTTCATGTACGAGCAAACATGTACGCTCATGTGTGGCGGTAAAAACGTCGTACATATGCGTGCGCATTGAAAAAGTACGTCTTACTATCAACAAAGATTCGCTTGAATTTATGGGCGTCGTATATGAACCTTTATGGGCGCCATACACGATGTTGATGTCTCAAGACAAGTATGACGAAAATGTATTGAGACATCAACCACCGTGTATGGCGCCCTATAATGACAATATCTAATAATAACAAATAAATGGAAGAGTCCATGACAAAAACAGGCTTCGGCGGAAGATCAGCGCAGGGATACACGAGGCAAGAATTTTTGTCTTAACTTGTCTGTTCTTGTCTTGCTTGGTCTTGATTTTTCAATGTGTAAGTTTATTTCTTGTCTCGGTAACGTTTGCTCGACGAAATTCCCCGTCTTGAATTGAGAGTCTTTAAAATGAACAATTAGATACAATTAACAATTATACTTTTGGAGTTTTTTTTTTGATAAAAAAATGTATTTTTCGACTATTTACCTCGCAGAGTTTTTTCCTCCTTTACACATACCCATTAATAGTATATTATTATATGAGCGATTATGATAGCCATTGCTCGCGAAGATGATGTTTGAGCCCACGAGCCGCAGGCGAGTGGCGCAATTCATTTGAGTGAGCAATGGCCATAATCGCGAATATAATACTACGCTTTTTCTATACTTTGCACTATTATTAACACAAAATACAAATTGTGATTTCTCGATAAAGCAACGAACGAGCACTAACTGACAAGTGAAACAATATAGCGGGCGATTCACATCGAGCTATGGTCGGAATTCCTCGGATTCTTTCGAGATTGTAGACCATATAGATAAGTTGGATCGGTCACTTCAAATTTGTTGAATATATCTTCGAATATACGCGATTTAATTGCAGTGATTTCTGAAAATCCATAACTCACTCATAGGTACCATTAATCACTCCAAAAATGCTAATAATTACCATATAACTAAATAGGTGTAGAAAAATCACTATTACTCTTCCTAATTTACAACGGTGCACAAAATCCAAATTTCTCGTTTACCACTCTGCACAAGCGCACAAAAATAAAGTCACATGCATGATCACCAAATCACCATGATTATATGATCACTCAGATTTCAGTTTGTGCAATTAGCACAAACTTCACAAAATTAAGAAATGTCAATACATGTGAATGAAATGAAATTATAAATTGTAATTTTAATTTAAAAAATGTGGTCAGAAAAAGTATAGTCTGCTACTCGTGCGAAAAGCGAGAAACCACACTCGTATAGATTTGACTTCTTTTCGCACTAGTTGCAGAATATACTAATTTCATATACCTCGAGAATGAAAATCTATTTTATTATAAATTTTCCAATAATATTTCCAATAATAATTTTAATGAGTTTAAATAAAAATACTCTCAAATCTTGTCTTGTCTCAATCTCGTCTTGAATTTTTATCAAGATCAACACAGCAGGGACAGGACTTCTTGAAAATCAAGAATTCAGTGAAACCCTACTGATAATTGCGGCAGTATATGGATCAGAACCTTGGTGCAGTCAGAACGGTTGGACGAGTTGGTTTTTCTGAACAACCGAGAAATCGTTGTGTAAAAAAAAGTTATATGTAATACAGTTCTTGTTTCAAAAAACGTTGTTAAATTGACGATATGATTAACTTTTTCCTGATGTTTCATCCGGATTATTTCCGGAACCTATGAGCTTTCCGTTACCAAAATCTTATTGTTTACCCGCACCTACATTTTGTTTGTATCTAAATACAATGATGTATATGAGTCCCTTCACTCTGAACATATTATACTTAACTTGAATTGGTTAAAGTAGTGTCAAGATATGAACACACTTATAAACGAGTTTGATATTTTGCTTGATCACCTATCTTTCCTTACTATACCTTCGGTAAGTCGGAAAGTAAAAAATGAAAATTTCCCAGACGAACAATTATTACTAATACACTTAAGTATTGATTAAAAAAGGAATGGCATATTTGCAGTACCGGATTTAGGTATCACTAAACTACTAAAAATAATAATATTAATAAAATACACATGAGACATTAGCAAACATAGGACTATCCCAAATAGCCATCACGAATTTTCCATTATTCGAGCCAAAAATTATTTTCAGTACCAAGTACTTATTTTCAAAGGTAAAGTAATTGTGATTATTATTTTTTTCTTAATTAACTCAACAATAAACAAAAACCATGTAACAAAATATGATATTTGCTAAAAATTGAATTAAGCAAACTTCAACTGGCATTTATTCGTTTGGTTTACGTGCGGGATGGTCCTTTGTTTCCTACACTTCAAAACACAATGAACTGATAATTTCCAATTCACTTACCCAGCGCGGTAGCGAGCTAGTTGTCTCATGATTTCGTAAAGTTGATATTAATAAATTTGTAAATCATGCATTATACATTTACGGCTTATAAATTTTTCAAATTATGTCATATAAAGGTATAGGTATTAAAATAAGCATGCATGATTAATGACTATATTCTGAATTATTGGCAAAGTTTTCAGCCTTCCTGCGATGGTAAGGTATCTTCCTTTTCTTCTTGTTAAGTTTTTCAAATTCACTTTTCACGCAAAGTAAAAACTGAAAAATGTGAATATCTTTACTTTCATATAACTATTAGTTCATATAGCACGTGTAAACCAAACATAATATATGTAATGCCATTTGAAGTTTGTTCAATCAAATTTATTATTGGAACACATATTTATAGAAACTGTTTAATCTTAAATATCTGTTTCTGCACAATCTTAAAGAATTCCAGCCCTGAATCTCTATACTCGTGGAATGGAATGGAAATGGATGTAAGTTTGGAGTTAGGAGTTGCACTAATGAGGATTGTTAAAGACACTTGGCACACTTCACCAACTCACTAAACCGTGAACATACGTACGAGTATATAGATCGTAGGAAAATACTTGCAAGTTGCAAACTTGCTACTTGCATCTTTGCTCATTACTCTTCTTGTTGTTCCATTCCTTAACTTTCGTTTCGTTCGTTTAAGCGAGCCAAGATGTTCGTTGAATGGAACTTTTTTGTCCTTATCCTCATAACGTTGTTACCATTAGCTACGACTGCACGACTGCACAACGAACGAAACGAACATGCAAAGTGATTCAAATAACTCGCTCTCACTTACACTTATTATAGTTAGCGTAAGTTGATAGTTAGTGTGCCAGATTAGTGACTTGGTCATTAAGTGTTGAAAGTGCTTTACTTACTTACGTATACAATACATAGAACATTGGGATGACAAATTGGGAAAACAGAACGTGCATAATAGTGGGAGAAGAATAACGAACTAGTATACGATAATTTCATGTGCTAATTTTGTTAGTGTGAATGAGGAGATGGAAATACAATTTCAGAATGAAAACCTAAAGGCGCTCTTGCAAGGATATGAGAACTGTGATTTTAATTAGCAAGAAATATATTTCTATAATTAAGATTTAACTTGAAATATTATTATTTTAGTTGACTAATTCGAAGAAGGTTTTTTTATCACTACAAAAAAAGTTGCAAGTTAATAAGAAAGTTTTCCAATAATAAAATGATCACTTTAAAAGTCCTCAGCCAATATTGCCAGATTTTAATTTAGCAAAGTGTTTCTTTCACTTTTGCAGCTCCTTTCCCATCTTTGCTACTCCATCTTCAACTAGTTCTCTTCTACTCCTTGTTCTATAACGCACGAAACTAAACGACATATCTCTCTCTCTCTCTCTATATATATATATGGTATATAATACCTGCATTTTATATAAATCGAACTCAATTTTCGAAATAACCCTAATGTCACCCCCACCCTAGCCTTTCACTATTTTCCCCAGTTTTCTTTCCACTCTACATTCTTCTGTTTTGCTTATGTCGTTGCGTCCATTTTATATTCACTATACATCGAACGTACCGCCATCCGATACAAAAAGAAGAGTTCGAAAATGCTGTTCCAATGATTTTTCAATTCGCACACGTTACTCTCCCGAAATGAAATCACTCAGTCAATGTATACATTTCTATACAATACAAATGAACACAAACACATTCACACAGCAAAGAGAGCACTAGTTACATATACAGGCAACCAAACACACAAACAAATGTAGGCTCATACAAACAAGCCGAGTGTAATAGAGAAATGTCAACAAGAGCTGATTGCCGGGTCCTACGTGCCATTAAATGATTAAAGCTCGTAGCCCCAGAGTCGGGCGGACGGTCGTGATGACTTCAAACGTTAACGTGCTATACGCGCGTTCCGCTCATCCATCACATTCTATCGGCACTTGTTACACGTCCTCTTTGTCGTTACATTGACATTACGTCTTCGTTCTGCCAATGTAGATTACCTTGATTCAAACAGAATCCCTGAACAAGACGACGAACAAACAGCGCGACAGACAGATATAAGAGAAAACAACGAGAAAATAGAAGAATATATAGACGCGAATGAGGAGGAGATAGATTAAAGGTGTTTCAATTTAGTTTGCTAGCCGTTGAGTATTAGCAAATAGACACACTCGAATTCAGTCTTTGCTCTTCTCATCGACTGTTTCCTAGTTTCCCTGCCGAATGAATGAATTTAGATGATTCCACTCTATATGAAATGAAGTCTCATCTATTCAAGGGACTGCTCTGCTAATATGTGAATAGAAGTGAAGAAAAACGAAACGAGGAAAGTGCAATTTGTTGGAGTTGATAAAATGAAACAATAGTAAATGAAATGACAATTTGGAAATAGAATTGCAAATTGCATAAAGTAAATATGCAACGTCTGTGTTAAAATTCGTACCAAACTAAACTGTCCCTCCCACCTGTAATAGTGGCTCTAAGCACTCTGTTTCGTCCAGAGGTTTTACTTCGAAGGTCGAGGCTTGATTCCTCAGAGGCCAATTGAAGGTCGGGTCTGATTCCTCAGCGGTCAATGCCGACTGGTTCTGTGGATCTCAAAGGAGGTACGAATATTCTTGCGTGATTACACTTACATAGAAGGTCGGGTGGACATCGAAGGACTGGTTTCCTGGGTCTCGAATTTTCTTGTGTGACTACATATACCTATATCGAAATTCGGGTGTGACTCTTCAGCGGTAAATGCCGACTGGTTCTGTCGACCTCGATAGAGGTACGAATTTTTTTGCATGATTACACCTATTCCGAAGGTCGAGGTCTGATTCCGTAGCGGCCAATGTGGACTGGTTCTCTGGGTCTCGACAGAGGTACGAATTTTAGCACATACATATTGCGTATCTTGTTATATTCCTACATTCACATTAATATTTAGTAGTTGAGTAATTAAATTGATTGAATGCTTGTAAATGGATAGACCCATTATAAATGTTTTAAGAAGATTTGAAATTTAAAAGCTTTTTTAATTGCTGCGGTCATCTATCACGCAACTTTTATCGGGGGCAATTAATTAAAGCTCAGGAGACAAAAAAAATAAAAATCAAGCATTAAATCATATCTTTAACAGCCCTAAACTCGTCGGTCTTTAATCTAAAGCGCGCAGCTAAGCGGAATGACTTTAACCTAATACTACTCCGGGAGACATCCTTACTTTAGTGACAAGCAACCAAAAGGGACCAATGACTATACGATACGAAACATAAGGCACGAAACAGAAAGAACAAAGACAAAATATAGACGAAGAAACATAAGGAAATGTGTCCGTTTGTACTATCTTTCGTGCTGCCTTTGTTCATCTCATTTCGTTTATGATACTTGTGCATCTCTTTTAATTATTCGGAATCGTCCGAGACTGCCAGTCCAAGTGGCGTTACTTCGTTCATTTGCCTACTTTATATATTATTTCATACAAGATAACACTTTTAGAAAGTAATTAATTCACTTCTCCTGCTTTCCTTATACATATACTTCTTTGCTTCTCTTCTTCACTCCTTTTTTCAAGTTGCGACTTCTGACATGGACCCGCTTTAACTTGTTATCTTTTGAAAAAGTCTACGACGAACAAAGTGCGGAATATTGTAGTGAACAAAATATGGTTGGAACAAGGAAGTATTTTGTACAGAATGGCTTATACAAAGATAGAATAAAATTTTTAAAAAAGTGAAAGAAGAAACATAGAAAAGATTTTCTTTTCAAGCGCATATTCGCGCGTTCAAATGCAAGGAAACGTGAAACAAAAAGTATTTAAAAATATGTTTCTTATATAAGATAATAAGTTTTACCGTTATAACTAACATTTTATTAGGTATCCTTATACAATATTCTGTACTTATAGCAGTTTTATTGTCCTAGAAATTTAAAAATTCTGCTCCAAATTTATTACCGCACTAGAAGATTTTTTATTTGGCATGAAATGAGAAATTTATTAAAAACCCTTGAAAAGATTACGTTCTTTGGACGTGTGCTTTTTCGCATGACAAAGGAAATATAAAAGATGTGAACATTTTTAAAAACTTATAACTTGATAGGTGAAGAAAGGTTTATCCTTGTCCTTGAACCTTTCAAATTTATTGTTTGAAATTAAGCATTTATTAAAAAAAATAAAAATAGTTTCGTTGTTTAATATCTATAAAGATAAAGCTTAATTGTATTTCCATCTAAGTGAAAAATATATTTCGATTTTTACTATTATCGCATTTTTCCCTATGTTCCTTTGCACACAACTAGTTATTTTGTTTTATTATGCTAAATACCATATTTTATTGCTTCTGTTTTTAGATTTTTTTGTATGCTTTTAGTTTTTGTCCTGTCCATACAGGAACAAATATAATAAATTACATGTTTTCGGGGGGCAAAATTTTTTGTTACTATTTTTTTTATAATTTCCGCATATGTGGATTTCGTGTTCGCAAAGTCGATGTTGACATAAAATCTAGTGCAATATAGCTAGGCTATCTAGCTACTATCATCCAGGCTCAGGCAAATGAAACAAGCTTACTTGGAAAGACAAAGAGGAATAGACTAAAATCCTAAGTAGCATACAGATATGTATTTGGAGGACACTACAGAACCTGTACAAGCACGTAAAATATATTTGAATTCGTCCAGATATATGAAGGACAAAGACCTAAACGGGTGAATAAAGGACGAGAAATATGCAATACGTATATGTACACTCGGGAATATGCAATAAACATGTGATGTGAAAGTGCATCAGTGGACAAAGGATGAAGAATCAAAGTGCAGAGAACGAGAACAACGGACCGAACAAGTAAAACAAATGTCCTTCCCTTGCGTAATATGTCCGGATCGGGTATGACCGTATGAGAGCCTGTGTCCTGTTCATGGATGCAAGCAGGGAAAGCAAATTTAAAGGGCAAACGTATGAACTAATCCGAATTTATGTGATATATAACTGAAACTGACCGTTGTAATGTTGCACGTTCAATGTTGAATGTTCTTACAACGCTAACAAAATGTAGAAGCTGAATGTTGATGCCGAACCTGATCCTAACGAACCTAACCTGAAAGTTTGAAACCGCTACCCATGGAATATATAGGTAAGTACTAACAGAAGCGACATTTCGTGGCTTTTGCATTGAATTTCGACAGGCCTAGTTTGGTGACCTTCGGCATGACTTTCCAATCCAACCTCTACACAACATGGCTGCCAACCCCAAGGTCACCTAACGAGGCGTGTCGAAAGACGCGAAGTGTCACTTCTGTTACCTTGTAACATTTTATAAGCATTAAAGCTTCTTATAAGAAGAATGTATTTAGTATCTACAATTTGTATTTGTTTTAAAATTTCAAGCGGATGCATTTTATCTTGTAAATATTCATGTATGCACCCTCAAATTCCTAATATCCAACCTGTCATTTGTTTACTAAAAACGCGTTCAGCATGCAATTTTATCTTTAGAATTGTTTGCTTTTCTTGCTCTTGTTCTGGTTCTGGTTCTCATACTTGAAAGCTTACTTTCTGTCAGTATCTACTGTTCTGTTAGTGTTTTCGTTGACATTGTTGGTGTTTGCCAGCTTTTGGTTGGGTCGTAGCTTGTAATAACACGAATTATATTAAAGGGTGCCGCCGTTTTTCAGACTCCCCGTCGGCGCTTTTATAGTGCGAACCGTTTCGAGTTGAAGCAACTTGCATCTCGTATATCCTAACCTATAAAGATGAAGGGCAAGCACATGCCTAGGCGTAAGCTTCTAAACGTGTAAAACCTCCGTTTAAGGTGTAACGTAGCAGAAATTTAAGGACCCACCACACATTTTCATCAAGGTATGAGAGAGTGAACAGTGATTGTTATTACACTACATCTAACCTACAACAAAGTAAGAAAGAAGAAAGAACGAACACGAACAAACCTTCTCATCGGTGTCGATATTTTATACTAAGGGGTTCTCAGGGTTGTAATAAAGAGCACCAGGTGTTGTTACTAACTACATAGTTTCGTGTAAGCAAGTTGTATTATATGCACGCGTCTGCATCCCTTATCTTATGGGGTTCAACTCAACATATCGGGATTTCCAATTTTTAGTACATGTCGTTATCTCTTTTTATTAATATTTTATTGTTGTTGTTGAACAATATTTTTATGTTACTTATATCTACATTAAGAGGTCGTAGTAAAAACAGGTAGAATATAAAAATGTCGATACAGATTACAGACAGGCTACAGAAAAGTAGTCTTGTTAATTAAAATTAAATAACTTTGATGAGCAAAAAGTACTTTTTCAGGAATTTAATGAAATCAAAAAGTGATCAATGTATTGATCCAATAGCTTCGCATGTGCTATGTTCCTATGTTCGACGGTAAAATAAACGAGTCAAACTCATGGCATGGCAGTGGGGAGGGAATTTCTATTGCTAAAGACACACCACATCGACCTACGGGGAAAGGAGTGGGGATATGGGACGGACAACGACACACCATGATGACAAGACAGTGCAGTCTATTTTGAGGATTATTGTAAACCGTGTTGAATCCATGTTGAATCGTGTGAGTTATTTGAACCCTTTGAGAAATAATTCAAATTTGACAAGGAACAAAAATTGACAACTAACAGAAACGACACACAAAAATTAATTAGATTGATCGTGCATCACCACTGCCATGAGTTTGACTCATTTATTTTAGTTGCGAACATTGTGTATGCTCGATGGTAAAATGAACGCTCTATAGTCTATATTATGGCATTCTTGAAAGTTCTCTAGTGAAATTACCGCAGGCGTAAAATAGTTTTGACAGGTTTATGGGGTGTTTACACTTACTCTCATCTCATGTTCGTATTTTAAATCGACAAACTAAACACTGTTTTCGTATGCACATGTATTCTGTTTTTGAGATGAATTTATAGATTTTTACATAAAATTTCAATTTCAATATTCAAGTAACAAAATTTGTTTTTCAGCACATTTAAATTCAACAATTAACACAATGTATACTTCAATTATTGACAAAATACACTTTTATTAGAAAATATTGATTGTTTTCCAATTGTTTCAAAATTGTACTTGTAACTGTCAAGAAGAAAGTAGATACGAACTCTCGAGTCTGAGTTATCATCCAAAAAGATAAGTATAAACAACTTACCAACAAAACTGAAAGATAAATGTTTATAAATTTCATGTTGTCATCTGTTTTTGTATATACAATGTGTGTTAAATGAAATCAGATAAATTTAAAAATCTAAATAAATCTAAACAGTTTGCTTTTTGCGTCAATTTAAACTTCGAGAACCAAAAGCTATAATAACTAATAAGCAAACGATAATTGAAATTTAAAATGACTGCTTTAATATTTATATTCTCCATAATATTTATTTATTGTAAACTAACAAACTAATAAATGTAAAAGGCGTTTTTGAACTTTCCTATATGGTAATCTGTGAGTTTCACTAAATGTTACAGATAACAGACGAAGTTTAAAATTGATATTTTATTATAAATAACGTTAGAACCTAAACTTTAACTTTTAACATTTATGGCTCGAAATGAGCAGTTTTGTTTACGTTAAAAAGTGTTAAAACGTTCGCCACAGCTTAGCTCATCGGTTAACTTCAAGTAATGGCCGAAAAGCATAAACTGACCTCGATTTGCATATAATAAGTAATGTACACATAAATCAACTAACTGCTACTGATCCAGCTACTAATTCAACGGGATATTACCACTGTAGGAATTTAGTGTACTTGTACTACATCGAATTATTTAATATACAGTGCGTTTTTTAAGATCTCCCAAAAGGAGTTACAATGGTAGGGTAAAAAGTTTAGGTCCGTGTTAATTGGCCTCCTACTGAAAGTACTAAAACGCATAAAATCACTCCATTAATTCGTACCACACATTCTGATAGTTTGTAACAGTAACATAAGTAAATTAAAGAAAATCGAAATTTTTGATTTTCTTATGGTAGGCAAAAAAACTAACAACTGGCTGAGCTGAAAGCATTAAAATCAAATTGTAAGACTGGCTGCCTAGCATAAAACATTCCTTTCAAATTTTTAGGTTTTCTTAATTTTTTGTTAGTAATACAACTTATGTTACTGTTACAAACTATCAGAAAGTGTTAAAAATTAGGAACTTCCCGACTCGGGACTTAAAAAGATTATTTTATGGCTTTTACCCAAACACATTTGCCCGGTTCGGTCCCACTCATCTTTCAAGCAAAGTTATTTAACGTAACAGCCGTAGTTCTACCCGTGAGTGTTATTCGTCCTTCTTTACAATTCTGTTTTACCTTTTTATGCAATAAAGTAAAGACCGAGATATTAAAAATTTTAAATCATAAAATAATAAAATAGTTAGAAGTAAACTGACAGATAATTATTATGACGGATTTTGAGCCTATGTGTATCATTCATGTTTCAATCATAAATTCGCAACGGATCCAAATGAAACTTGATAGGTTAGGTTGTTAGGTACTCTTCCGTAATGAGGAATAATAAGTTAAATATTGATTGTATGGAAAAACAATTTCTCTACTTTCTTTTTTGAACCGATATAATACTTGAGCACTTTATACAGAAATTAATTAAGTGTTAGAAGGGTGAGTAAAGTGTTCAGGACAAATATTCACGCATTTTTGTGCCCAACTAAGTGGTCTAGGTTAGTGATGGGACTTTTCGTTACTTTCGTGTACTTGTACCTATTCGTTACTTTCGGACTCAGTACTCATAAAAAGTATTCGTTACAAATATCGTTACTTCCAGGCCCGGATTATGCCTATCGTAGGCCCTAGGCACTTAACTGAAATTTTTTTTGGTGACCAAAAAAAATAAGCTCTTAAGTCTCAAGTAGTAAATCCAAGAACGCGATGATCAAAAAAAAAGTTGTTAATCTGTTTCGTTACAAAAGTAACGAATACATTTTTAAATGAATACTCGTTACATCGAATCCTTTCGAGTAACGAATACAAAGTAACGAATACTTAGTTACTTACCCACCACTATTAATAACCCAACGAGATTGAAACAAAATTAAACTGAAGGTAAATACACTTTAACCGTCTTATCTTTAAACATATATGTATAGAAACGTGCATACGAGTACATTCTAATTGACGGAATTATTTTCGGTTGAACATGAAAATATGAAATGTACAGACAGAAAATCTCATAAATTTCTGTTCTTATACTTAAGAGAAAATTCATTTTTCATGGTATGTACTGTACCGCGACTTGCTGATGGAGTGCGTTCAGATACCTCATTTCGTGTCTTTTGCTTTTCCATTAAATTTCGAGAGGCGTAGTGTTTTGACCTTCGCCGTAGTCAGCCATGTTGTATGAAGGTTTGAATTTGCGGGAAATTTAAAATTACCTCACATGAAAATAGCAAATTCAAATTTCCTGTATTAATCTGTGGTCTTGTTCAGAGTGTTTGGCAATAATACCACACCATGCGTTGAAATTTCAAATTTCACACTCATCCAGACTGAATAGTCATTTGTAATGTTTGTGTTGTGTTGTATATTTTGGTTATGTTTGGTTATGTCAACTGCGCACATTATCTGAACGCGTTCCAGCGATTCGCATTTAATGCGGATACATTCTTCAAGGACACTATAATTAGCTGGCTTGCTTCTTGTAGTTCTGTTAGAAATGAAATGACAACTTCCGATGCTTTGAGCTTATGTAAATTAGAATGTTTAATTGACAATGATGATGGATGCAATATGTCGGACCGGTCCGGTTCAAGATGGAAAGTAATCCAAGTCACCTTCTCTCTGGTAACAAATTTATGAATGAATGATTGTTGAATTGTCGGAATCTTCTGAACATGGAAGAATGATGCGGTGAAGTTAATTTTAGACATTCGTATTAGTATACAGTGCGTTTATTTTACCGTCGAACATTGCTCATGAGAGTGACGATGCATGATCAAAGTAGTTGTTACGTCACATTAACGCACTGACTTGTCATCCTGGTGTGTCGTCGACCGTTCCACAACCCTACTCTCTCCCCATCCGTCGGTGTGTCTTTAGCATTACAAAACCCAGCACATTCTAGGTTCGACTGTAAAATAAACGCACGGTATATCTATACGTTGTCTGCTGATGATTGAAGTAATGATATAATTAGATATTGTATGGCCCGAAGACGAAAATTTTAACAGTACTTAAATACTTTGTGGATAATATATAAATCGGTAATACTCATTTTGGGAATTTTTTTAATAAGTAAATAAAATTTTTCCATATTTAATTTTAGTCAGAACGCTTGAAAAGAAACTTTTGGATTTTGAATAAAGTGACTTAATATAACTTATTTTCAATATTCTTCTTGGTACACTGTATTTTATTACATTTGTGTGTCAAAATGTAAAAGCCTACAATATTAAATTGCCGTTGTTTGTATTTTTCTTTTTTACAGTTGAACACGTTTTGGTTTCGTAAAACCTTAAAGCATTAAAACGAATAAATACAATGTGTTTGAAGTTTGTAGAAATTATCGAAACAAGAAAATTACTTTATTCTTCATAAAATAAAGCACTTTTCATCTTTTTTTAATAAAACTTTTATTTCTTTATAATTTAGTTGAAACACATTGTATATTTATTTTACATTCATAATTATCTGCAACATATAAATATATCAATTCTTAGTTGAATGATGCATGAAACATTATAAGAAAGGAAGCAAAAAAGCTGGAAAGAAAGGCAGGAAGAACATTTACATTTTACTAATCATTCTGCCATTGCTGGCAATTGTCGACAAACGTGTATAATAAATATTTTAACTTTTTAACCGTTTATTTATTTATTTGAATTTATCTGCGTATGTAAAATATAAAGTCGTAAGTAACGTGCTCCTTTACTCAGGAAATTAGGAGAATGTGACCTACATTTATATATTCAGTTTATAATTATTCAATTTTCTTCTTACATTTACATTTCGTTATACACAGGGTGTTCTGAAATTGGCGGCCAATCGCCAGGAATCATTGTAGATCGGGTCAAAAGAAAACGAAAATCTTCATACAAAAATGTCCTGGTTTGTCACGAGGTCCTTGAAGTTTGAGTTTTCGTATCATAAAATCGGCATAAAATCGAATTTTTTCTTTTTATATTTAATTACTTTTAGTTTACCGAAGAAAGTTATAACGTTGATTTTTTTTTTGAAGCCAGAAAAAACTGGATTTTTTTTTTTGTAAGAAAAATATCCTCGTGACGACAAAAGGACCTTCTGGACATTTTTGTATTAAGATTTTTTCTTTTGACACGATCTACAATGTTACCTGGCAAATTGTCCGAAAATTTCAGAACACCCTCTATTTTAAAAGATAATTGAACATTTTATTACTAAAATATCCATTAGTTGAAATTTTTATAAATTATTTAGCTAAAGCTTAAAGTAAGAGAGAGTCAAGCAGGTTTTAAAATATTTTTCTGATTTTCCACTTCAACCTCAAATTTTTTGTGCTTAGGTATAAGTTCGCAAAGGTTAATGAACTAAGACTAAGTAACTATTGGCATAGGAATAACCGAAAAGCATACACAACTTCGTTATCTGATAAATATTAATAGTAGAAAGTAAAATAATGGCATTGTAAGATAATGGCAATATAATTTGTTTCTGTTAGTTTTTATTTATTTTTACTTCTCATGGTCTCTTTTTTTTCGGTTTTATTTTGAGTTTAAAAATTTTTTACTTTTAATTGGAAGTGTGAAAATGTCCTAACTCGGATAGTGCTATCGATTCGAACAAAATCTTAAATGCTTAAATCTTTATACTTAATCTGGCCAATAGTCGTGTTTAACGAATAAAAGGTGGAAGTTGAATATAGTTATCAATTATTTAGGTAATATATAATTTGAATTGATTAATATTAAAATGAATAAAACTTCATTAATAATGACTAAACCTTAAAGTAAAAAAAGAGTCAAGCAGGTTTTTAAATATTTTTCTGATTTTCCACTTCAACCTCAAATTTTTTTCTTAGGTATAACTTCGCAAAGGTTAATGAACTAATACTAAGTAACTATTATATAAGCATAGGAATAACCGAAAACCAAAGATAACTTCGGTATCTGATAAATATTAATAGTAGAAAGTAAAATAAAAAACGCGATTCAACTGATAATGGCAATATAATTTGTTCCACAAATATTTCTGTTAGTTTTTATTTGTTTTTACTTCTCATTGTCTCTTTTTTTCGGTTTTATTTTCAGTTTAAACATTTTTTACTTTTAATTGGAAGTGTAAAAATGTCCTAACTCTGATAGTGCTATCGATTTTAGATTTTTAATATTCTTAATTGTAAGTAAAACGAGATTCAACTGATAATGCGGCAATTTATTTTGTTCCAGAAATATTTCTTTTAGTTTTTAGTTATTTTTACTTCTCATTGTCTCTTTTTTTGGTTTTATTTTCAGTTTAAACATTTTTTACTTTTAATTGTAAGTGTGAAAATGTCTTAACTCGGATAGTGCTATCGATTTTAGATTTTTAATGTTCTTAATTGTAAGTAAAACGAGATTCAGCTGATAATGCGGCAGTTTAATTTGTTCCACAAATATTTCTTTTAATTTTTATTTATTTTTACTTCTCATTGTCTCTCTTTGCTGCTTTATTTTGAGTTTAAACATTTTTTACTTTTAATTGGAAGTGTGAAAATGTCTTAACTCGGATAGTGCTATCGATTTTAGATTTTTAATGTTCTTAATTGTAAGTACAACGAGATTCAACAGATAATGCGGCAATTTAATGTGTTCCACAAATATTTCTTTTAATTTTTATTTATTTGTACTTCTCATTGTCTCTCTTTGCTGCTTTATTTTGAGTTTAAACATTTTTTAATTTTAATTGGAAGTGAGAAAATGTCTTAACTCGTACAGTGCTATCGACTTTAAATTTTTAATTGTAATTATTGATGGCATTTCGAACAAAATCTTAAATACTTAAATCTTTATACTTAATCTGGTCAATAGTCGTGTATAACGAATAAAACGTGTAAGTTAACTTGATTATTTTACTTTACTTATCATTACAAGGATGCCATTGTAATAGGGAGAAAGTTGCACTAGCACAAAATTGAAGAGTTTTAGTAAGGAATACGTAAATTGTAAATTAAAACGAAAAGAAAATAAATATCTTGTAATCGAAGTAATAAGATGAAGAAGAAGAAAGTTTGTGAGAAAATTTTGCACTTTGCATCTTTCATTGTTTTCCTATAACTAGTAGGAATAAATATTGAAGATGTAACAATAATTTTAAAGTGAAATTGAAATATTTTTACGAATTCCATAATTAATCTTGTTTTTATTTTATTTTACAATGCTAATTAACTTAATGGGAAAACATTTAATACGCTACATTTTAACAAGAAAAATAACTGATCAGATTTAAAGCGCATATTAAAATTTTATTAGCTATTGTGAAACAGAAGTGCACAACTTTATGAGTTTCATGTTAATGATTATTAAAAAATAGTAAGGCAGGAAATAACTCATTCTTTTACTTATGTATTTAATTTAGTTATTTACTTATTTACATTCTTGTATTGTTAAGGACGCTATGTTTAAGGACAATATATGCATCTTAATTACAATTCTGTACAGATGCGGAGGTACTTTAAGCATCACTTAAAATATGACATCATTTTGTATACTTCATCGCGATTCGCAATGCCGTATTTGTAATTATCATTTCAATCATTCAGTAGATTGTATAATGCCATTCTCTATTGTCTATAGCTATACAATTCAAACAACAGGATTGTATTTATATAAATGTAGTGAAACAGAGCTGGCTGCGCACTATAGGCCACCAGGCGTGCGTTCTCTTTCGTGTCCATTCGCGTTACCTTGGTTGAGATCGGTCTGACAGCTGTACCGTCTCTTGCACCGTAGCCGTATACCAGTACGGACGTAAGCCGTTATCCGGCACGCTCGTCGTCTGCAATCTACGAACTGCCTCGGACTCGCGCCTGCTGCTATATAGGTAGGAGAATAGCCCTTCTGAGGGATCGTCTGTGCTTGCTTTATGTATTTTATACTTCTGTATTCTTTTGAATGATGAATTACGTCTATTTTTTATTTTTATATTTTAATCCGGTGCTGTGAGAATGTAATTATCATTTCAATCATGTAGATTGTATAATGCCATTCTCTATAGCTATACAATTTTTAAAAAAAACAGGATTGTATTTATATAAATATAATGAGACATAGTTCTCCTTCGTGTCCATTCGCGTTACCTTGGTCGCGATCGGTCTGACAGCTGTCAGCGATACCGGAGTTATCCCGGGCGCCACGTGTTTCCTGCACGTAGGCCATTATCCGGCATCGGATCGAAGGCACGCTCGTGGCCTGCGATCTCCGAACTGCTTCAGACTCGCGCCTGCTGTTGTAGTTCAGAGAATAGCCCGTCTGAGAGATCGTCCGTGTTTGTTTTGTGATTGTTTTGCGGCCTATGATACAATTTTTCGCTGTAATTGATATCTCAGTAATCTTTTGAATTGTTTCTATTTCTTTATTTTTATTTTTTAATCCGGTGCTGTGAGAAGTTCGCGGGTTGAATAGCAAACCCATGAAACGGATATTACGTATATAAAAATAAAATAGCAATCATGGTAACTGATTATTCTAATTTATCAGAAAAACAACGAAAACAAGAAGCATTTTGTTGGTTTTTTTATTTATTTTTAATGTAAGTATTTAATTTATTGTTCGAAAATCGATAATGTTTAAAGTATTAACAACAAAGTCACACTTTTGTCGTTATAAGGCAGTTGCGACAGGATTTACGGCTGACTGGAACGACCTTCCCGCATAAATTTTCGCATGTTTTTACTATTATGTCGCACACCCAGCAGCATTGAAAAACTATTGTGCAAAACTACGAAGAATTGAACACAAAGTATCGAAAATGCGCACTTGTTTTATAGTCATAAATAAAACAATTGAATACAGGCCCATTACTCGTAAGTGTTAAACAAACTAAAATTCTAAACGCTTAATTGATAATTGATGTTATTTGATTATTTGAAACGTTGATTATT
The DNA here is from genome assembly GCA_030264535.1 of Liometoxenus newtonarum. Classification (NCBI taxonomy): domain Eukaryota; kingdom Metazoa; phylum Arthropoda; class Insecta; order Coleoptera; family Staphylinidae; genus Liometoxenus; species Liometoxenus newtonarum. The sequence goes on along the minus strand of JARJEB010015680.1, from coordinate 4,279 downwards.
ATTTTTTTTAATTACCAATTGAGATTGTAATTGCAATCTACTACACAACAACGGAAGAACAATAAATCAATAATTTGATTTATTGGCTTCAGTATTTGATCCTCCATAATACAACTTTACAAGCCAAGTCAAAATAATAGGCTGTTACTTAAATTAGAATTAGAAAGGCAGCAAGGAAATTGAAAATTGCTAGCAACCAAGATTATAATGCGCTTCTTTTCCAAGAGGAAATAGTAAGAAACTAATTTATTTCGCTATTTCGCACGCGATACTAGAACATTTAGTAAATGTTGGTAAACGTTTTCACTTTGTTTGGTGGTGAAAATGAAAAGCGCACTTAAATAAAATTAATTGCAAACTTGATTTTAATGAGACACACGTACACAAAAAAAGTTAAGTGTCCTTGAACTTAGCCCCGAATTTATCCACCTAATTTCAAATTTTCGTTAACAACGAGTAACTACATTGAAAAAAAATTATTACTGAATTAATTTATCTAACAATTTTCACAATTTTTGAAGCATTTTTTTTGTGAAATAACTTTTTTTTCATAATCCATAGTAATTTCTATAGGTACGTGCGTACCCAGTTATAATATTATGAGTGAAACGTTATTCGCGTTTGTGCAGAAGAACAGTCTAGTAATATATCGATCAGTAGATAGAAGCGTCGCGACGCCTCGTTCACCTAACGTCCTAACCACTCGACACGCTGCCTCCCTGCCCTTGTCATTCACAACCGGCTGGTCGTTGAAAACAAACGTTCCCTTCGTTCTTCCCTATTTTCATTCTCCTACATTCTACAACAAACATGTTTTTAACTCGACTGGCTTGGACGTTCTACAACTACATCCTGACGTATTGTACAAAATATTCCTGTTGTCAATTAATAATAAATTCTTTACCTTTACAAAAGTGAACATAAAATAGTTAATAATAAAGTAATCTAATCGAAAATCTAAGCAAATTGTTATTTAATACACATCGTTGTTATTATATTTATATATTTTTTGTAAACAACGATTTTATTGTGAACCTTTGTGCTCTTTGTGCTCTGCTCGTCTAAAAAAAAATTAAACAAAGTTTTGTAATTGAATGGAAATAAACATTTAATAAAATAAAAACTACAGTGAGATCGTCGTAATTATAAAAAAAAGTTGTCGTAGAGAGTATGTCCGTTTCGAATGAAATTGAAATCAATGATTTAGACATTGCGATTGCAAGTCCGTCAATTCGAAGTGCTACAATTGACGTATGGAGTGAGTTGTTCTATCTATGCTATGGTTCAACATTGTTTTGATTGTTTCTGTGTGTTTTGTTGCATCAATTCCGATTGAATTTATCAATTGATGATGAAAACAACTGTTCGCATTGGTGCGCGCTCATAAGCGCTTAATGTTTTATGTTACTTACTTATATGCGATGATAATTTGAATTTGGTTCATTATATATTTTTTGCCCTATACACTACATACAGTCCAACATTTGTTTTTTGTGCTGAATCTGTTTTATTTTGAGTTTAAACATTTTTTACTTTCAATTGGAAGTGTGAAAATGTCTTAACTCGGATAGTGCTATCGATTTTAGATTTTTAATGTTCTTACTACAATTGACGTATGGAGTGAGTTGTTTTTTCTTTGCTATGGTTCAATATTGTTTTGATTGTTTCTGTCTGTTTTGTTGCTTCAATTCCGATTGAATTTATCAATTGATGATGAAAACAACTGTTGGCATTGGTGCGCGCTCATAAGCGCTTAATGTTTTATGTTACTTACTTATATGCGATGATAATTTGAATTTGGTTCATTACATATTTTTTGCCCTACACAGCTACACATTACATACAGTCCAACATTTGTTTTTTTATGCTAAATCCGGTGACCTTTTGATATCGTCTAACACTAACCGTTATAAGTTGAGCTTGAAAACTTTAGTCGTTTCTAGTTAATTAGACATAAATGTTGTTAAATGCTCTTCTATTAAATGTTAATTGTTTTAATGTGATAATAGTTATCCGTGTCGGTGATTTTTACGACTCATGATTTAATTAGTAATTATTTAGTTACATTATTCACTCGTTTTTGCATGTGTTTTATAAAATGTTTAATTGTTTAGTTATACCGCTCCACAATCACAATAATCACACAATGAGTTTATATAAGACAGCAATACAGAACATGAGGCTTTTAAACTCCTACAGTAAGGTTAAGTTCCTTAATTAATTATTTAATTAATCAATCAAGCAATGTAGAAGTGGATTGCATTTTCCCATATATTACCCTCAATTACCCTCAAACCTTGGTTTGTATGAGGACAATTGTGGATAAGTACCCACATACATTACCCTCAAACCTTCGCTTGTATGTATGAGGATAATTGTGGGCAAGTACCCTCATACACTACCCTCAATTATCCTCAAACCTTGGTTTGTATGTATAAGGATAAATGTGGGTAAGTACCCGCATACATTACCCTCAGTTATCCTCAAACTTTGGTTTGTAAGTACGAGGATAATTATGGGTAATGTATGAAGGTATTTGAGGGTAATGTAAGTACCCTCATACACTATCCTCAATTATACTCAAACCTTGGTTTATATGTATGAGGATAATTGTGGGTAAGTACCCACATACATTACCCTCAAACTTTGTTTTGTAAGTACGAGGATAATTATGCGTAATGTATGAGGGTACTTGAGGGTAATGTATGAGGGTAAAAATTAATTTGAATTTCCCGCCACTTCCCCCATTCTCATATGTAAAAAACTTTTGTAATTGTCCCTCAATTACCCTGAAACCTTAATGACTTAACCTTAATGTATGAGGATAATTGTGGGTAATGTATGAGGTTACCTCCTCTCAGCGAGGTGAATGACCTTGAAACGCCGATTTTACCCTCCTTTAAAATTACATGGGAAAATGCGGCCGTTCTCTCTTTCCTCGTCTACTAATCAATCAAGCAATTAATATGAAAACAAAAAAACAAAGATTATTAGAGTTTTCTAGTTGTGTAAAAAGCTTTTGTAATTGTTTCTGAAATGTTGATAAGAAGTTTCCTATTATACTAAATTCCAAAAAAAATTTCAGATGAAATGTTGGAAGCAGAAAGTCGTGGAGTTGCCGGACGTGTATCAGACCTCGAACGCAGAGTATTAGAACAGGGTGATGAACTCGTGTGCCTTAAAGCAACCTTAGCGGAAGCATTACGGCGGATAACGATACTTGAAGGATCGAAATTTGGCGGTGGCCAGCATCACCATCTCAATCATGTGCCTTCATCAGCACCGTCCACGCCGGCACGAAATGGCGGCATAAAAGACGGCCGTTTACGACAACAAAGTTATTCAACATCAAAGTATGTGTCTAATAATATTAATTGCTTCACTTGGTGAATGTTCTCGATTGATTTTTAGGGGCAACTTATTAGATAATCGTCGCAGTTTCGGCTCTTCGTTACCCCAACGACGGGCAGCTCATTATCAATCGACCGGTTCGTTGCACAGCGATAGTCAGAGTTCCAGTAGCGTATCACCAATACCTTCACCGTCGCCTAGAGCTACCCCACAACCATTGACGCGAAGACCTCCTGTAAGCAGCAGTCCACAGACTAGTATCAATTCGGCTAGTTTACATAAACGATGGAGTTCTACCGGGGATTTCAATCAGACGATTACCAGTCCACAATCGAAGTAAGTGAAAGGCTTCATTTGTCAGTTTTTATAGTTCATGCAAAATTACCAAGCAAGTAATTTTCGTAAATGGTAATTGCGAACTCAAGTTCGAGGAAATTTGAATTTGAAATCTTCAGGAATATTGGGAAATCTTTAATTGTTAATCCATGGAACTCGGGTATTAGTTTATTTTTGTTACATCTTTTTGTTGTTTGAATGATTATCGTAATTTAACAAGGAAATTGGAATTTAATGGTATAAAACGTTGAAAGTTGGTATGGTCCGGTCAGTCTCAGTCTGCATGAAACTGTTAATAAGCATTAAGCAGGCCCGTCGCCAGACTTGATTGCGCTCTGAGGCAAAAGATCTAAATCTGCCCATACACATCAACCTAGTCCTCAACTTGCGATATTGACGACTAGGTTGACCCGTCTGTGGGCAGGTTGATGTTGAAATTTCATGTGGAGAGTACCAAGTTGAAGAAAATCAAAGTCGTTTGGATTTTTGGTGGGCGGAGCCTGATGTTGGCGACCAGGTTGAAACATGTGTGGCACGGTTGTCGACATGCTTGTAAACATCAGTTGTTTTTTGGGAATTGTGCTGTCAACTT
>JARJEB010015677.1:0-15388 GCA_030264535.1 Liometoxenus newtonarum | reverse complement strand
CCTATAATTGACTCGTGTTAAGCTCATAATTCGCGAGTGGTGATAATGGCTGTCATATGTGCCTGCATACACACATAGTAATCGCTGTTTTACGTGGTCGTCGCGGATAAACAATTTTAACGATATACTACTTATAATACCGGAATGTTTATTCGAAATAAAATGCTTCGTTTCGTTTCATGTTAATTGTTGCTAAATGCAAACAACTAAATGTTTTTTTGATCAATTTTTAATAATAATACGCACTACATTATTCGAACGTGTTGCCGTTACGGTTGTTTTATTTGATCGTAAATCTTTAATTTAGTTGGAAAGTCACAGCCATATACCAACTTATATGTATAGGTGTAGTAGGTAAGCATAATTTTTTCTAAATCTTATTTATAATCATATAGATGTAAACAAAGTAATAAGAATCTCTGACTTCTTATTGGATATTTCAGATTGAATACACCCACTTGACTGTTTCACTTGAAATAAGAGATAAAGAATACACGCAACATCCAATCACACGGTATCAATAGCAAACTATAAACCGGTCGGTCTTCTTTATCGTGGCCTTGTTTTACTACTTCTTACTTCTTAATCTAGCTGCGGACGACTAACAAACAACTCCTCATACACATCATACGAATAATGTGAGCAAGGGTTGTATATTACTTTCAAATTGCTTCACAATACAATTAAATAATCATTAACAACGAGTTGCGATTGTCGTTTATATTGTAAATAGTCATGATGCGATGCGCATTGGGAGTGGGATACCTTGTAAGTCCGTGATATATCCTGCGGATAGAATACCAGCAATAGAAAATAGACCATGTTATAAAATAGGGGTTCTCCAACATAATGCTAAGAAGTATATCGATGTTAATGGTAAAAGCGTTAGATTACAAATGGGAACATGTACCAGAAATAGGTGAAGCAATGCACATCTGCTGGGGCAGGTGTGTTGAGGTGCAATAGATGAACGCATATGTGTTACTTAACTAACGTTAGTTTGTTTCTAGTATACTAGGTATAGTTGTTTGCAGGGTATTACTATAGGTATGTTTAGAAAAGCAGCTTGCAATCGTTGTAGATGTAGGCACAGAAAATGAACTCTACAGGGTTCGTTTCCCTACCCCCTTCCCTACATAACGTCTTCCGGATGATATGTAAGGGCCGGCCTAAGACTGTATTCGCGTTGGACGCTTAGACGCTTTAAGCACTATTTTTTGGTGTTCGCTGTGGATACTGAATCAATTTCTGAGCGCTCACTTCTCCAAAGTGAACACGTTTCACTCGCTTATAAGCGCCAACTAGCACCATAAATACACCCTTTCTCAATAGGCTACTTGAAATCGTGGCCATATTTGATAATATTGTTCTAAACGCATTGTTATATGTTGATTATGTCATGTAAATGATACGCGAAGATGTTACAACTGAGTCTCTGAGGAGTAATTAGCTAAATATGCCGTTCCTTAAGAGCCACCCCAGAATATCGATTTTAATGAACGCAACAACACATTTCAAGTGCGTTGTAACTTTTCTTGTTAAGTTAAGTCAGTATTAGATCGTGCATAAAATAAACTGTGCGATTTTAGGACACACGTAGAATGACTTTCACCACGGGATGGTTTACTAATGGTTGTTACTTATTTATATTTATATGTATAGTATTTCGGAAGTATTGTCAGGTTATAAAAAGGGTGCTCTTCTCGATGTCGTAGGTGTGTGAAGTCAAGGGTGCGAAATTTAAGAATGCGCGACGTACGCGTACAGGGCGCCAGATGTTGAACGTATATACTGAACTAGCGATCGACAGCTGAAAGACAGCTGCATTGCTAAGCTCACGCGTGCCACCTATTACAAGCAGCCAAATAAAATAAAAAAGTAAGTACTAAAATAATCGACGTCCCGTAAAAAGATTTGTATTGCTCTTAAATTGCCATTTAGCTTTCTTGTGCTTTCGCTTTCTTATTCAATAAAAGACTTTCGTCGCGTGTTGTGGTTTTTGCCAATAAGGGCAAGCAAAATTTATGATTTGCACTTAGCAAACGCATCTGTCCACATATGCATAGACGTATTATTTCGTTCATATAATGAAAGGAATACAACATCTACATCTACATGAAACCGATAACGTAAAGGATGCCTCGAAGGTACGAAATCGACGAGAACAACACTCTGCCGAAACCACAGCGGTAAATCTGTTTCGATAGGTTAGTTACGAATGAACTATGACAGTGAATATTTTCGATTGCCGCACTAGTTATACAATAGGATATACGAATTCTCTTATCGCGTCTACGTCTGCTGCCAGTAGTATCCAGGTGCTGAAATCTGTCTGTGGCGATATCCGCGACTTGCAGCTGTCCACCCGATTCTTTAGGCAGGTGCTCCAGACCTTTCTGTTGTAGATTCTGATGCGCAATCGGCAGGTGATACCGGCACGTGTTTATATGCCTCCTGATTTGCGTTATTGGAGATGCTGTTGTTACTTTCTCCAAGATTTTTCTGATTTACAATTCTTCGCTAAAATATTTATTTTTAGTTTGTTATTTTATTGCTCAGTCAGATATCCTGACTAGTTTGTTCTAATAAAACAATGTCTTTTAATTTAACACTTGGTCGCATTGGCGTATATTTTATTTTCCTTTGACTGAACCACCAGTAAAATCGTTCGTGTACTTACTTAACAACATTAATTAAGGGAGCCATGTGCCGAACGGTGATTGTCGGTCCTTTTGGACGCCGTGACACGTGACCGGATATGAGATGATCGTTAGTCTACCACCTGGCTCGTGCCTGCTTGCTTATAAACGAAATGTTTTTTTCAGTGATGGTACTGCCGACATCAAATACGAAACGCTTGATTGCTCGCTCATATCGTCGGCGTATAGCTAGCTATTTGACCACGGCTAGAGACCTCTAGACAAGATTATTTTATTGCATTCAGAAACTGTTCTCTTTCCAAACTTGAATCGTTGATTCTGCGGTATTTATGATCTTTACAAGTCAAATTAAATTTTGACATCTTTTCACGGAATGCGACTTAGTTATTTATAAATCGTAACTATTTGGCTGATGGGTGCCCCCTCCCTATGTTCAAGACATTAGTGGCAAGTCGTTTTGAAAAATATCGTTTGTCTTTCAAGCTAAATATATTCAGCACGTGCTTGGGAAGTTGATATATGCAGATAGCAACCCTCCAAGATGTTGTAGCAATAGTTGAACTAAAAATATGTCTTGGTACAGCAAAAATGCCACGATGAAATGTAACAACACTTCCGCACCCCGTCAAAATACTCTCGCACATAACGGGCTTAGCATGCATTGACATATGCTTCAGATTATATACCCTTATAAGAGGATGTCAGCCGTAAATGCATGTGTAGAGAGACAGCTGCTTAACTTGTAGAGTATGATAAAAGCACCCAGCGCATCGTAGTATTTTTAGAAACAGTATTAGGGTTGGGTGCATTTTCTTTTCTTTTTTTTTTTGCTTTCCTCCAGTTGCTTTCGTCAAATCTGAGATGTTTGACCGAAGAGTGAAAGTGTTTCCCGTCTAGATCCTAAAATCGACACCTCAAAAGCTATATCGCGTACAGACATTCATACATTCGCAGGGGGGCCGCAGTCATAACAAACTTATAAATAGAACGTCTCCCACTTTTCATGCCGCACCGATTTCCACCCACATGACATTAAATAGGCCAGCATGACTATCTATGAGGATGAGCATTCTCTAATGGAAAATACAAAAGCTTTTCAATAATTCGCCAGACGCCCACTCGGACGACGGATACTCATGTCATGTGTTAATTCCAAAATGCCTCTCAAAACTATTCATGAAGTCTATACAAATTAGCGCTTATTATTTCATCCTTGATACTTGTAATACTATACATCTATAGTTACAACGAACTCGTTACTTTGCTGCAGGTTGCAAAGCAACGATGGTAGTAGGTAATCAGAAGATGTTCTGATTGAAGTAGGTCTTTCATGATGCATGTATAGCAGTTGTAAACAAATAATATAGCAGGTCCGAACCTCCCATCATGTAATGCAATGTCTCTGCGCGCTTATATTCGTGTTCTCTGCTTGTAGTTATTATAAGCTTGTGCTTGTGTGAAGGTGTGTAAAGTTTATTGGCCATCTGGTATGCAATGCGATGCAACGCCGTCGTCATGCGGTGTCATATGTAGTGAATGCTCTCCTCTTCGGCTCAGCAATGTTTGTAAACAAGTTTTCTTAGTAGATACCCTGTATAGTGTATTAGTATATGCTACATCGGAAGTTCAAGGCCATTCCTGAAGAATTGCAAGAGTTCCTTGCCTCTTTGTTTACATCGAGCAAAGCACCGACGGAGATATTCTTATACCATGTGCGCACCGTGTTAAGCTTCAGCCCAACAACTGCGCCGTTTATTCGCTTCCACTGTGATCAGGTGAAGAAGAGAAGAGAACTTACGTGAAATATCATGATATTATAATATTGGTCAAATTATATTAGCAATCGAGTTTTGTTGAAGCCGCAAACTTGTTTGGTTTGATTTGAATACTGTATGAATTGGTGATTATTGAATGATTGTGTATTAGGCGTGTTGCTACTTCGAATCGATGAACTGTTGAGCATATCTTCAGTTACTGAATTGTCAACGCGAAATTCTTACACTGGCAATGTATTTTCGAATATAATAAATAATATTCGTTTGAATTTTATTTTCATTCGACAACGTTCGAAGTTCTTTATGTGTGTTAACTAAACGGGCGACAACAAAGCAGCCGTCTGATCTCTTCGGTCGGTGTGATAAAAAGAGACTCCGCCGGATGATGACGAACGATATGACTTGATGTAAAAGTACTTATATAGGTATGTCGCGCTGGGTGTGGAATGTACGATATTGTCTTCACCGGGCAATTTTTGTCATCTTGCAATAACTGAACTGCCATTTATTAAGTGATCCGTGCATACCATAAAACTAGTGCAAGAAACGCAGACAATGCTCGTATATTGCAAAAAAGGAACATTCGTACAATAAAGAATATGTGTAATCGCTTTAAACTTTAACCCAGTCCAGTTTGTCGACAAATGTGCATTCAACTCCACCGGATGTGTTTTATACTGGCGTCAAAACAAACTTGTTTAGCGTTTTTAGAATTTATTGAAGACGTTTAATAGAAATAACTTTGGTCATTTCATTTCTTGCGCTCTGGCCTGGGTTTGAATGTAAGTACATATCTTACTTAGTTCGTTGTTTGCTGTTACATCGCGAGATGTTTTCTTCTTATTTGTTGTATGCATCGTTGTTGATCCTTGTATGTATGTATACAAGTAGGTATACAAACTCGGTGATCTTGTAAACGTGATGATGGCGGGAAAAGTCGGATTGATGTAGTAAAGTAGTAACTGCGCAGTAATCTGGTTGGTCTGATAGGAGGGGTGAGACGAAGGGACCATGGTTGGAATGTGGTCGTGGAGGCCACGGTGCTGCGGCAATGACCAAGGAGTGTCTGGGATCTATCCATATATGAATACGAGCAATGTACTCGTCTCGGTCCTTCCAGGAATCCCTGTCCCTTACACCCCCCAACCCCAGCCTCTTGGTCCATCCATCCCGTCCATGAACCGAACGAACTTAAGTGCACCGAACTTAACCAACGCAACTCAACAAAAAGTAAAAATTCGAACGTTGCAAGATTTATCTGTCGATTCACCGTAGTAGTAAATGCTTCTCGATACCAAGAAACCGCCCCAAATAAACCGAGCGTTGCCTTCTTTCATTTCGTCGTCCATTAAAGAAGCAACAAGCGGCCTGCAGCTAGCTCATAGCTTTTTTTCATCCACGTCGTCTTCCAACGCGTCGGCAATTCGATGAAGAAATGTTTTAACAATGGTATCGTGGCTGGATACGGCGCCAGATTCGAACACAATAAAAGCGACGGTTGTCTCACGTTCCATGTAAATCACCCGTACCATTTATCACCGATCTTCTCTTATAGTTGATCGTCGGTGCCTGAACTAACATTAATGTGACTTGCGGGCCTTTTATATATTTATACAATTCGCACGAACCGTTCGCCGAATTTTCTCCAAAAAGCAGGTAGAAATATGGAAACATTTTAAATTTGATACGACTCTTAATTCGTAGATTGCTTCATCGTATACACAGGAAGAATAATTTCATCAATGCGATGCACCTCTTGTTTTGTAATGAAACCAATAAATGCTGAACGGTAAAAAGGTAATATGCGGATAAACGGTTACTGGCAGAAAATGAGCGGAAGCGCTTTGGATTCTTTCGAAATGACGTTTGTTTGTCCGTTCGAAATTCTTCCGACTTGTATGTTTGTTGATTGTTCTGCCTGTCAGTAGTTGGCATTAAAATTGCTAGCGTTTTCGGCCATTGATTGAAGAACGCGTAGCAATGCAACACTGCATTTCACGAAAAAAAAAAGACGCAAAAGCTGCAACGCTAATTGCTGTACGCGAGATAAACACATTTGAAGTTATCGTGGATGAAGCAAGATACAAATACACGTGGTTGTGGCCATGAATGTAGCTAGCCTACCTACCTACAGTAAGATTATGCGTGTGGTGGAAGAGTAAAGTAGAAAAGATCGACGGACCCGGTATACAAATCATCAGGTTATATGAGCATGGTGTGACGGTTTCCCACGGTGCCTGCCGCATAGCAAGCCAGCTCTCACTCGCTCACTCACTCTCTGCCCTGCACCCCTCCCCCATGCCACCGGGACAGCAGCAACCGGAGGCGCTAATACCCAGAATGGACCAAGAGCTTCTTGTGCGGCAAAATTCCTCCTGTTGTTGTTTCAGTACAGTTATGAGTTGCCGCTGCATTCCAGAACTGGCATCGGTCAGCTCATTGCTCCGCCACAATATACATTCGTTGAGCGAAGTCTTCTCGTTCAATTCAATGTTGTTTTATATTTATCCAAGAACAACCTGTTGTAAGTACAACAATTCTTATAAAAGCACCATTTCAATGCCTATGATTTGAAAATCTACTTTAAATAATCGATCCGCATGTGTTAAACTTGAATAAATTATTCGTTTATTGATTTGCAGAGAAATGCGGCACTTTGGTTTCATATAAGGTCGTACCTGGGTAAAATGTACACAGATATAAAGTACAGTGTGTCTGTGAGTTATTTTTGATGTTCCGGGGACGGGCCTATAATTTTAGGTCGTTACCGCTTCTCCCAAGCGCCCGGCGCTATGGGGTATGATGCTCTTTTGACGATAATTTATTCTTCGATGAGTATAAAACATTTTCAACGTTCTTATGTTCTAACATACTAATAACCTGTCTTTGTTTTCGCCCCGTTTTATATTCTAGACAATCTAGACAAAGCAAATGTTTCCATTCAAGCATAAGAAACAAATATTCAACACCACGCTCACAGTATTTACTTGGTTAGTAAATATTCAGGTGAAAATTGCATAAATTATAGAAAGAATTCAATTTTACAACTTTCCGCAATTATCTACTTTTTATGTTTTTAAACTTTTCTTAACTTTTTTTGGGTACTTACACGTTATTCATTATTTTGGCCGAGTAAATGTTGATTATCTCGTTATGAATTATGATGGCACCTATACTAAATATTTCGGATGCCATATATGTGGAGATGCTGTTTATAATTGAGCCAGCGGTGCTTATATACGTGCGGTACGTAGGTGCGGTACAATTAGTTGGGCCGTTAATGAGGAGGTTCAACAGAATCGCGCTCCAGTCTCCTTGAACCGAACGCGTCCTTGCAGAGCGCATCTCTCCCTTTCCTCTTCTAACGTTCACGCACCTTGTAGCGTCATCGCATTCACGTGCATTCCAATGCATCTGCGTGGAATGCCCCTGCGGGCATCCTCGAGATGGACATACAAACAATTTGTTGCTATCCTGCTCGTTCAACAAACATACCAGATTCTATCCGTTTTCGTTTTACTACGTAGCTATAACAAACATTGCTGTTGCTTGGATGATGCTGCGGTTTTGCGCGTTGTGGTATGAAAGTTGCAGTTCGGTTTCTTTCGAGCCTATCAACGCGGCAAACGCTAAAACGAATTGCGTATTTTGAGTTATATGAATAAGAATTGTTCTTGCTGTTTTGTAAATGTATGCCTATTATGAGACTTGTTTATTTAATCAGAGAAGCAACAGATATATATTGATATGAGACCGCAGTGTTTGTTAGCATATTTCTCTACGAAAACAATACAGAACGCTTGCACCTACATTGCAAGTAAGCTGTTATAATAGTTTTATAGTAGAGAGAAGTACTGAGCAGGAGCATCAGATCGGAGTCACTCAGTTAATGTTTTGCGTCACTCACTATCGTTTGTGCTCTGTGACCCGTAACGGGAGCGAACGATACGAGCGGGTGGAAGTCCATTCAATAAAAAAACACATTCTCCACTCATTCATTCATTCATTATATGTGTGCCGTGCTATTTTCATGGCTGGAAATTACGTCAGACCGATTACACGCTCGACAATATCGCATACAAACACTCTGCGCGATAATGCAATTGAAATTGAGCGAACGAACCAATGTTGTATGTATGCATGCATGCATGCATGCATGCATACGTACGTTGAAATCACAAACGTAGTCGCTACATTTACGCATAGTGGTCACGCGTACGGTACGAACTTTGCCTGTATTAATTAATGAATAATAAACATAACACTCTTGACACTCTTGAAATTATAATGCATTTTGATGAGTTTCCATATGACAATGGAAAACTTCCTTATAGAACGGGACAAAGAATGCTGCAAGCTGCAATATCATTTTTATAGTTTTGCTGGTTTTGCACTCTCAGTTCGATATGAGCCAATAGTTCGTCGAAAGGAAATAATATGCGTAGCCTGATATGAAATCTAAATGAGGCTGCACCGCCCTGTGATTAGGCGATGGAATGCGCCCGATCAAAAACGGGTTTTTATTTACTTCTTCGCTTCATAGGACCCAATCCTATGTATAGTTAGTTGGTAGTATTTTCGTTGTGCAAGCTCTTTTTCTTCATTATCATGTTTGCTTCTCACTTAGTTGCATTAACCGTTGCTGGTCCTAAAGCCCCAGAGCCGTTGTAATGTTGTTATGGTATGAGACTTTGGAATGTTTTCTTTCGGTGGTCGTTTACCACAACCTGAAGTAGTAAACACAAAATGTGAACATTCAATATCGTTACGTCTAGGTCTAGGGCTAGCTAGTGCTTCATTCGCTTTACGTTAATTAATTTCATTCGATTATTGTACGATATGCTTAATACTTTTATTTCATATTTTATTTGATTTTACTTTTCTATTTCGCTCTTTAGTCTAATCTGCTGAACCCTCGCTCATATTAATATATTCGATTGCCTTGTTGTACGCAGTCATGATTTTATTTGGAAAAGAGGGAGCGTAAGTTTCAGATAATCGATTCGGGACAACATGAGGGATTTAGGTTCAAGGTCTGGTGTGGCGCCCCACACCCGTTACCTGAGACGGGGTCAATGGCACCGCATCACTCGCGTTAATACAGCTAATTAGTGTAGGATGGACTTTATGCATTCAGCACGACTTGCAGTAACATCTAATATTATATATGTATAGAGTGACCGAGAGGTGCTACTTGAAGCAATAGGAATATAACAATCAACAATGCACTTGGACGATTATACTGAGTTGCTGCGAAATATTTTTACAAGCTGTTCGAATAAACATCACAGTCGTGTTTCATTCGTTTTTCGTTCGTCATATGCACAGCATGTTCGTTGGCCTCATATCAGCGCAGTCTGTGCAACGCAGTGCATGCATATATACTAAGTTGAGTTTACACACGTAACGGAGAATGTACACGGACGGCGGTTATGAATGAAATAGGTATGCTGCGACTTATCTCGTATACCTCGAGGGCACCCAGTACGCGCTATTATGTCATTTCAATTTTTCTTTCCATCGTTCCTCCCATATTTATTTATTTTCATTCTACATTAGATTCCATTTACAATGCACTATTTTATTGATTCGTTGCTTGTTTTACATTTACGATGCCCTCGGTATTACTTATGAGGCACCATCACAAGGGCAGAAAACTTAAAGAATGAAAATTTTTATAAAATCTTGGCCGCAGTACATTCCGGATTCGTTTCGTTCTGTTTAGTTTGTTTCGCCACAGCATTCGTTTTGAATCAGTTCTCGGAGGGGCGCCCAGAGAAAACAAGATACTGAGGAATGCGTGGGGTCCAGGTTAAGATTACTGACCGCATTTCCTGGAATTGGTCGGCGGGCGTACCGAGTCAAAGCGATCTATTCACCGTATCTTTTAACACAGACACAAGTTTATCTCTCTGTCGTCTATGCAAAGATTGGGCCAAGTGCAGTGATCATTATTATTCATGATGGTATTCTTTTGTTAATTGTAAAACCGAAAACGGTCAAATTTTTTAGTACAATTGTTACTGTAACGTTGTGCAAAACGAGTTACCAGTTGTTAATAGGCGCAAAATCTAGTGTTATTTCACCCACGCGAACGAACCACCCCCTCCTGCTCTTCCTGTTCCGTTTCATCGCGCCATCCCAACTGTCCTCGTTGTCCCTGAGCTGAGGCCATTGAACGTTTACCCTTCGAATTCTGTTACCCTTCTTCTTATAAAAGTGCAACAACACGTCATAGGTCCATCCGTGCTATATACCTCACAGCTTCGACGGTCAGGCCATGAACCTTACCTTCCCGACCAACCCTAAACTTGCAGTTCGTGTGGATAATTTTCAATGGAAATCGGGTGTTTCGACGTAACCTCCCCGTCTCTGATCAACATGCTGTTTTATGCAAGCTAATATTGGCGTCTTACATTTGATTGAGCCCTGCGTTGGCTGTTTGCGCATGCAAGAAGATTACAGACATCGACTTCAGATGCGTAGCATACAACCTACGTATGCAAGTAACAAAATCTTTTATATGTACGTATGTACACACTGCAAGTTACGCCGAACGCGTTGTTATTGCCTGTTGGGTTTACGGTTTAAGTTTTGTTTGGGTTCTCTTTAAGTGGATGGGATGTCTGGTTGTTGCTTGCGTTACTTGCGTGCGTGTAGAAAATATTCAGGCTGCGTCGTTTGCCTGCATGCCTGCTAGGAGGCACTTCCGGGCGAGTCCATCGAGGGGTGAGTACGGTGCCCCTTGTTCCCCTCCTAATCCACTTACTACGTATGCGCCATCTGCGGATACGCGAGGCGCGCGTTCAGTCGTCTTTCAAATGTGTTTCACTGTGCGCGTCGCGCGTCTGTTTCTCGGCGATACCAGCACGAAAAATCGCGCCAAAACACAATCGACAACTTTTCAAAAAAGTGCTAATCAAATTAAAAATGGTTCAACTAAATAACTGTTACAATAGTCAAAGCGGAAATAATGTGGATAAGAATGTTTATCAGTGTTTCTCTGTAACTATTTAACATCATTTACTATACGGATGTCAGCGCCACATATCTAGTTGCGTCCACTCCAAACAACATCAACGAACGAATGCGTCTCCCGTCCCGTTGACATGGGAAACTTAAGAGGACTCGTTGAACAGGATGTGAACACGTGCACGCGACACATAACTCCGAACCACAGGATGTGGCTCAACCGGAAATCATTTATTGGGCGCATCCGAGGTAAGCTCCTGGCAACTTTTTAACGTCTTTTGATTGAATGAAACGAGCAATGCAAGCTGTCTTCTTTTTAATGCACTATTTGCATTGGCACCTTTAATGATTTGTAACGAAAATGCGCAACATCATCTTGTGTGGGACGTCCTGATATTTTAGAACACGTGATTGGCATCATTGTTTGTTATTGCATATCGGATATGCTCCTAGTTTCTAGGTGACGCATGGGCATCGTAATCAAAATCAACTTTATTGTCCTTTTCTTGCTATCGTCATCGTCACGTATCACACATCTACGAATCGTGTATATGTTTACTGAATTTTATCGAAACGCTAATTATGAATGGTGTAACATTTATTAAGTGGAAATGCGCATTTGAACTGCGAGGTCGTTGTCATGGTTACACCGACTTGTGCGGTGCCTTTAAACTACGTCGTTTCTTTTGCCTTTTTTTTCATGTGTGTGTCATATACATATATGCGTGTAAGTAAAGTGTGAGAGTAGAGTGAGTTCGAACGCGACTTTCCATATCGCGCTCCTTTCTACTGCGTCCGTTGCGTTTCGTCATCGCATACGAATCGACATTGAACTGCTGCATGATAAATAAATATAAATTTTGCTATGGTGTGCCCATCCGTTTTGTCCACATGTTGATGGATGTACTGTACAGTTTAACCGTATAATGCCGAGCGTCAAGCTGTATTTACGATCGATAACATGACAGAGCCTCAAGGGAAATGCCGCGTCGATGAAAAAATACCTTCGAATAGAAGAAGTAGATTGTTTTCAGCGAAAGTCAAAATTATTTGTTTTAGGTTGCTTTTCCGTATATTAAACTATGAAGAATATGAATACTTTGAGGAGTATAAATAATAACAATAGATAACAACTGTTTTGATGGCTAAGGAATTTTTGAAAGTAGTTGGCTGTATTGACCAAAGCATTCGAAACAAGACTCTACAGACTATACGTTTTTAATTACCTCATTCACATATAGTATTCAAATCGAACTGAACACGATACTGTTTCAATCCAAATTCCAAAGCATTCGATTTGAATCCGGTCTAACGTTATAGCTGACAACTTGCCTACATAAGCAGTCTTTCTTGATGACACCCCGGCAGCGCATATTGCACTTGCACATGCCTCGATAATCGATTCATAGAATGAACCTTGTTTACATGCAATTTCGATATGATAGGATGATAAGTGAAACAGCTTTGATTTTCCTTGTGACAATCCGTGTTTTGTCTGTTTACATGGATAAGATTTGAAGTTTGATCGTATTCAGTGAATGCGGTAAAAATATTTGGTTTCACTGCGTTCATCAGTTCGTCGCAAAAGAAAGAACCAAAGCAAAGTAGCGAGCGGTGTGTTGTTTTGAACATGTGGTTGAAGTGAAATTGTGGCCTCCATTCGGGACCGTGAGAGTGTTTGTTCCGTGTTGGTTGGAATGCGAGGGCCGTTATGTTGTGCAGCTCACACAGTCTCAGACGACGTACTCGATCGGTCCATAGAGCCTGCTCAAACTGGCAGAGTGAATAAGCTCGCTTCAATAGACTAGAATGCAAGCACATGCACACATGTAAAAGCAACTAGAAATGATTCCTCTTCGGTTCTTAGCATTCAAAGCTAAACGAAGCAAAGAACGACGACCCATAAACCACCATAAATATTCTAGTGGTTCTACCAAGTTGTGTACCTGTTGTGTAGGATATATCGAAGAAGAGCCAGCCAACAAGATTAAAAAGCATCAGTCTGATGTGTCATTTATTGTTGAGTATTAATATTGTTATTCAGATGTAAAATACCATTTATTGACTTTTCAACCAAGTCCCATTTTATAACACTTTGTACTAAAAGGGCGCCCACCAATACATTGATCAAAAATGATTTTCAAATTCGATTAAAAACTGCGGAGAGTAAACAGTATATGCGCTGCTGTAAAAGTACACAATGGAAACCAACACTTCGTTGTTTTATTTTGTTACAGGTCATGCAAAAGTTTTGGGTAGATTGCGCGGGGTGTATAAATGAACAAGTAAACGAACGAACGTTGAAAAAGTAGCGCGCAGTCTTGTTGTATTTTAAGTCGTTTTCGATTCATGTCGTCTAGTTTTTCGACATTCCACGAATTCATCGGTATGTTCCACCTTGGCTACTCTGCCAAGCGCCTCAATACGTTTCCAGAATAAATAAATAAGTTCACTTACCACCACACAAATAAAATGCCCGATGGTTGGACCAAAAAAAGGTATTAATACATCGCATGAATTGCATCATTATATAAAAACTTAAATTCTATGATTTCGCATTTTTTTTTTTCGATTAAATGAATATTGTGAATCGCAATAGCTAAGTCACACGTTTGGCTATCGCTAAATACTTAAATAGCATTTTAATGCAATGACTATTGCTATGACGACATTTGTCCTACTGTTAATGATGGAATGACGCGGTGGTCCATTCATAGTGTGCTGCATTCCAAACGATGGCGTCACTTCCGGCCCACGATTCTCGAACATTTTGTACACACACTTTTCGTTTACACAATATTTTATTTGTGTAGTGTAGTATTTTTAATCAGTTTTCTCATAAGACGACTTTCTACTATACAAGTATGCATATATATGTATACGCATCTCAATGTTATTATTTTATGATTTCTTGTGTTCCTTTCTATTGCCAAACGTCATATGCTTATGAATAAGACCGAGTCGAGTCATCTTTTATCGACACAAGCGTTGGAGATAGAAAACAACCGACAAGGAGATATCAACCGAACGAAGCACGTGATCGAGCGACCTTGTTACGCATCTAGAGTTCCATTCATGGGCACACTAGAGACTAGAAGGCTATTAAATAAATAGTTTACTGTTACTGTTACATTCATGCAATGGATTCTTCAAAGTTCAATCATCCCAACGAAAAAGTGCGTAGTAGCATTCTATAACTCTCTACAAACTTATAATACATGTTTGTAACATAAACGTCCTATGGAACAAACTTTTTTTCATATCTTCGGCGTCCTTTCGAGCGGCCTTGTCGTCATCAATCTTTTCAATGTTTGTAATGAGACGTCGATATTTATGCCCGCACCTTTTTCAACTTATCTACTAATGACTACTCCCAGCGACAATAGTTCAAACATCAAACGAAATGAAATGCTTAATGAGCGACCGTTTTAATGAATTGCTGAGTGTGTCGGAAATTGCATGAGATCACAGTAAATACTTTTTATTTCATTAGTTTACCGCAAATATGAGTATATATGAGGATAAATATATGAGAGTATGAAATTTCTCTGCATTTCGAGTTTGTTGCGATACACGATAACATCGGCGGTGAATTTGTGCCAACATTCGTTCTTACATTTGAGCACATGGATTCCACTGACTTGTTCTTTGTGATACGGATAATTGCCATGATACATCATTATACTAGCAATTCCTAGCTCATCGCAATCTCATATTATTTTCTGCACTTCTTGACCTTCTGGATCTGAATGTCTTTCTCTAACATTCAGTAAGATTATCGTCCGTTTTGCACAGTGAGTTCGGCGTGTTCGTTTGACCGTGCTGTAATATTCTCAATACGTGAGTCCTACAAAGGAATTTCGTGTGCTAGAATATTCTAACGATTTTAATCTTTAATGTCGTTTGTATTATTTGCACGTAGGAATTTTTCGCCACATTTTTCCTAGTGCCATATCCCTGGCAGCGATATGATATATATAT
>JARJEB010015674.1:0-21431 GCA_030264535.1 Liometoxenus newtonarum | reverse complement strand
TTGATACAATATATATGTATATACACGCAAAACATAATGTTCAATGATTAATTTCGTATGTGATCTATTATCTCTTTATTTAATTATAATTAAGTAATAAATTAATTTTATATTAATAAACTGTATGTATAAATAAGACGATTTAATTCATGAAGAAATTTTGAAAAGAGAGAAAGGCAAAACTGTTGAATGTAAATATAATGTATTAAGTTAAGTATTAAGTTGTTCGCAATAATTTAGCTAAAATACGCATTCAATTATTTAATTCGATTGGGACAATTTACTTTACCGGATTTAACTCTGAATCCAAAGATGAGAATGATTTGTTGCAAATATTACATCACTGAAACAATGAACAGTGCAGTGGACTGGACATACGAGATTATAATGTGAATGAATCATAGTGAGCACTTGAAACAAGCAATAATGAGCACTATTTTGTATATAGATAATGGAAAACAAAAATGCAAGGCAAAAACACATTTACAAACATATTTTAAACAAAAAATGCATAGTATATATTTAATAAATTATAATATGTTACTTTTGATAATAATTTAAGTGCCTTTAATGCCTTTAATTGTTGAGTTATTGGAAATTGTACATGACCCGCATACTGGTGACCTCTCTATGTCACTGTCATGACTATTGGGGATATTCCTATTTCACACAGGATGGCGCTACAATACGTCACCATTGGCGCGAACGCAGAAATATCAACTTAATTCCGAATATTAATTAATAATTAAACCGTAATTATCATACCTAATGATTATTACAATTATATAAGAGAACATTATTAAAATGGTAGAATTTCGTTAGTGGATGAACCACAATGATATTTAATTCACAGATATGTCGCATCCAGTTCAGATTTAAATTCTACTCTGGCCTGTCATTTAATTTGAGATAAGACGTATAGATGCCGCGGCATGAACTTCTCAATAGTAATAAACAAAGAACTAAGGTATTAAAGATCGTTTAAATTGATTGCCGAGGTGTCAACTCGCAGATATCTGCGAGGTTAAATTGACCCGCATGCCTAACCAGCTGTGGTGCGACTTTCATCTACATTCACTCAATACGGTTTGTCCGTAAGTCTTCCCTATTGTGGGTCTTCTGCCGTGTAATGTTTTTCATTGTTTCTCTCTCCCTGCCCATAAGAGAAACTTTAATCAAATCAAAACATAAAAATGCTTTCGGTCTTCACCGCTGGTTGCAACAGCACAGCGTTGCCAGTTGGCCTACAGAGACCTCAGTCGGTGTGCTGTCAAATTTGGAAAAGTGGTCATTTTTGTAATTATTTTCAAAAAAGCGCCAAATTTGAAATTGACGCGAGTGGTTGAAAACAGGTTAATCGGAATGTTGTGTGATTCGAATTTAACGCACCGATTCTTATTTTTCGTAAACCAATGTACGAAGAATATCTACAAGGAGAAGTTTTGAATTTTCTTCATGATGCCTTGATGCAATGAGTGTCATTGAACTTTTGTTCTCTTCTATAGAGTGGAGGACTAAGCAAGATACACCTTGACACAGTTTTTATTTGTTTCTACAATTAAATTAAATCAAGAAGAAGAGGAAGGATGGGAAGTAAAAAGTACTTAATGAACAAACAGTGTGGGGTTCATTAATAAATTTAAATAAAAAGTAAAAGTATAAAACCGGTAATCATATGCGAAAATGGTTCAGTTGATAAGTGCACCAGTGCATGAAGTGAAAACTAGAACTAGATAGAGTAAATCGCGTGTTTTGCTTTTCCTACCAGTTACCTTCACAATATCTTCGTGTTCAGATGTGTAGGTATACATGTGAAAAGCATGCGCCAGGCCAGAACAACCAACAATAAGAACAAGATTTCTCTATTAGTCGTCGCGTCGCACATTACGTTGAACAATTTGATTCAAACATTCAAACATTCAAAGCGAAGACAAGACAAGACGGACAGATATTCTTCACCCGGTGAAGTATCGCTCGCCGCGTTCCGTCCGTCTACACTCACTACACCGTGATGTGAAACTTATTTATTTAAATATTATAAGTTCCTTTTTGTAAAAATGTTTATTAGATAGTTTCTTATCTGGTTGTAACAGTATTTAAACGTATACGTAACTATCAGTTTAGGTATACGAAAATTAATGGTGGGGTGAAAACTTCATTAGCGCAAAAAAGCAAACCAAAACGGTTGGTGTGCGGTTGTGCGGTCGGTGTAAATAAAAATACCTATTAATGTAGAAATTGTATACATCGTTGGTGAACGTGAACGTGAATCTGAACGGGGAAAATTAGGAAAACGAAACGTGTATACGTGTACGTGTGTTTCCGGAATCGAGTATGCTGTTGACAAACGAACTGATCTTCTTGACAATATTGTGCCTGATCGGAACACACGGCAAACCATCATTATCATTCAATTTGCATCCGTTCACCGTGTTTAATGGGTTTGGTGGATCGAGGGAAGATCGCGATGCCGTTAAAAAGTACAGTGGCAAACGGGTATCGAACGATTCGTTGCGTATGATTTACTTTCATGAACAAACTGTATCCGTCGTCGAATTGGGACCGAAGAAATTGTTACTGAATTGTGAATTCATCGAAGTGTAGTAAGTAATTTTATTAGGTATATAGGTACAGAAACAAATAAAATTAACTTGAAAATTTAACTTTCAAACAAAAATCGCTAATTGGAATACTTATAAACGTAGATTTCTTATGGTTGACTTAGTGACACACATTCACATTAATGACATGACATATTGGCATTTAAGCTATACCAGCATACATACAGGTATTCAATATAGAAAATAATAAAGTGAACAAGCAAAGTTGGAAAACACTTTCACAATTGCATTGGATTAGAACGTAGACATATCGAACATAGAAAGTAATATAATAAATTAGGTACCTACAAATTGTTTCAATATTGACGTCATTACAATATTTTATACAAATATATAGGTATTTTGTATTTATATAGTTTATTTAATGAATGCAACTACATTTCAACACTTTTTATTTACTTATGACTACTTAACAGACTTTTTCTATATAGTGCGTTTTTTTTAAACGTCCTAAGTCCCCCGCTGCAAATTATTTGAAAACGGAAAAGACATTCAAAATTTTATAAAGTATTCTGTTTAATGATGTTGAGATATTTGAAATTGTAAAATTGCTGCGTTGCGAGTTCCGACGTAAGTCAAGTCAATTAAGTCATATTGAAATTACGATTTACCTTGCGATGCAGGTAATTAGCGTGAAAGATAAATAATCGATTTAATTAATAAAATCTACTTAAATATACCAATACCAATGAATATGACATTTATTATGTAGAATTGTAATTGTGTAATTATTGGAAACGTGCGTTATCATGAACTTATGAATGTTAAAAGAAAGAAATTCAAAGGGTATTTATATAGGCTTCCTGTAGATAATTAGGTAATGTACAGTTGTTGGGTAAACATAACTGAATATGATTGATACCTATATAAGAATTCTTAATGATAATGAATAATTAATAAACGCACATGGTTTATAAGATGGATGGACGTAGGTATAGGTATAATACTCGCAGGCAGAGGTGGACCGCTAACTTTAGCGGCCCTGGGCTAACACTGTTTGGGGGCCTACTTGGATGATAAAATATGGCAAACAAGTGGCTCGCACTCTGTAGGAGCTGAAGACGAGCGTTGAACTAACTACACCAAAGTCAAAATTATGAGTGGACGGTGAACAGTCACAAAGAACAATTAAATGAAAAAGTGAAAAGTTTCAAGAACTCGACAGCGGATGGGCCTTGTTTTGCTGTTTCGCATCTTGAAATGAACATTAATAAGTAATCGAGCGCAAACGTAAGTTCAAGGTGGGCGCAAGCGAAGGGGCCCATAAAGACCAAGCCTAAATCCGCCTCAATTAAATGAAAAAGTAAAGAATTTCAGGAGCGCAACAGTGGTTGGACCTTATTTGCTGTATCGCATCTTGGAATGAACATTAATAAGTAATCGAGCAGAAACGTACGACTGTATAAGTTCACGGTGTGCGCTTTGATTGAACGGGGCCCTGGGCTGCAACCCATAAACGCCATGCCTAAATCCGCCTCTGAATGCTCGAGTCAATGTGTTCACTATTCCTAAATAAGAACTATTTCTTGTTGATGTAGACTTGTAGGACTAATGATACAAACAAAACAAAAGTAATGATTTTTCTTTCTCTTCGATACAGGCCCTGCCAATGCATGCTGACACGAAAGCGACCTGTGCGTTATGAACTATTCTAATATACCTAGTTAGCTGATGCTTTTACTTTATACACATCGGGTATTTTTTCTGCATTGAGTAAACAAACCATTAAAATATTCTCTATTCTCAATTGATACGTGAAGGGATTTGCATTGATGCAAATGCGCATGCGTAATGAACTCACCTGTTTCGTACTTTGTAGTTTGGGATGCAATTTCATTCGTTAATAATAAATAATTAAATATATTTATGTTTTTTTAGCGATGAACAGGATGCTGTTAATTTGTTGAGTGATTTGCAAAAAATTGCACGCCCTTTGCACATCGAATTCAACGACATGTTGAAATTGATGTCGCAATGTGGCGAAGTTGAAAGTTTTGGTCCGTCGAACGCAATCAATCCGCACACACGTAATGCTGGCTCCGGCAAAGGAATATTGTCGAATAATCCGTTCACGTTGTTCAGCGGAATTGTTCCAGGTGAGTTTAGCACAAAAACTAGGATATATGTTACAAAACTAGGGAAAACGCCAAGGCAAGAAACAAAGTATACTTATAATTCGATTATAATACCTGGATAGCTACTTATCTAAATGAACAAATGACAAAAGATTGTTTATTTTTGTAGTTTTAGAATGTCAACAAGTTGCTTATAAACTGGTTCAAAAATCTTGGTGTAGCCGGAATCAGTAAGATGCAAGTAATCGTGCATAATGTGATGCGAAATAGTTTGATCGCCTTGTACGATATTTTCATGTATTTTGATGATGTGCACGTTGCTTGTTAATTCATCAGCATTATCAGGATTCAGGAATTTATCCAGTAAAAATGTATTCACGTGTTCGTTGCGTTCCCGGTACGGATTCGGATTCTGCCCGCGCGGCAATAATGTCGGTAATATGATGGTAACATTGCCAAGTTTCGATTTGATGATTTTAATAATTTCCAATATTCCTTCAAACACTTCATGCGGAGTACAATCTGTATTGTTCGTTCCAACGAATAGGACAACTGCCTTAATTTTAGTATTAAAGTTGAATTCCCCATTGAGGATACGCCAGAGAACGTATTCGACTCTGGAAATAAAAGATAAGAATGCGAATGCAGGCAACTTCATTATAATCAACTAACATACATATCCACACACATACACACACACACACACCCATCATACAAGCGCGCGATTTGAGGTTAGTCGTTATTTGTCTCTACCTGTCGCCGCCGATACCAAAGTTGAGACAATGGAGCGAATTGATCTTCTCGTTCCATAAAGTTGAAAATTGCAATTGCTGTATGATTGAGTCACCAATGAAGACGACCTCCGATTCGGATGTCTTTGCTTCGTTCACGTAACGCTTGTGCATGCTTTCCCATCGTTTATCGCCAACAATGTCTTCTGGACGGATTGGTATCACACACGGATTGTTCATGTTTATAATTGTCACAAACAAATCAACAAACTCTTAGTCTCACAAAGCCCCAAAGAATCGCGTGTGTTTGCAATTCACACAACGAGTTTTAGGTGTTATCAGGTCAAGATTACGAACGTGTTTGATGGATATATGTATATATTTACAGAGACAGAAGGCAAGCATTAGGTATAAATTGTATCAACATGGAGCGGGCCCGGGGGGACGTGAGGGGCAAAATAAATTGCAACACAAATGCTTTAATATTGGTTACTTCCTTTGCTCGACAAAGGGAAGGGAAATTAATTTTGAAGTGGTACGAAGTATATAAACTGGTCGTCTCAATAAGTTTTAGCCAAAGTATTTAAAAGTATCAATGTTCAAAAGTAGATGAGTAGATGAGAACGAACTTCCGATAATTTATTAATGAATTTCCTCATTATCTGTTCACAGGAACGAAATGGTGTGGTACAGGTGATATAGCTGAAAGCTACCATGATTTAGGAGCAGATTTCGTGGTGGATCGTTGTTGTCGCACCCACGATTTATGTCCAGTGAAAATTCGTGGCTACAGCAAACGATTCAACATGACAAATATGTCATATTACACGAAAACCCATTGCCAATGCGATGCGCGACTCTACGATTGCCTGAAGAGCAACAACGGACCCACCGCACACTTCTTAGGCCAGGTCTACTTCAATCTGGTGCAAGTGCCTTGCATTGACGAAACGGAAGCGGGCGTTAAAAAATTTCGGACGACTAAACATACTTTCTAAAATGTCTACCACTTGACAAAAAAATACTTCACTTTACTTGATTCTACATACACTGAGATTACTTTAGGTATCCCCTTGCCCTTTATTTTAATTATACACCAGATACCTTAATAATGTGTGTTTACTCAATGACCATTGTTAAAAGCAAAAAGAAACGCGTCCTTGTCCATCACCTTACATTTTGCTGTCGATATTCTTCTAGTATGCAATCTGCGATTATAAATTTCTGAATGTCGGTAACACCACCATAGATCTCTGTAACGCGAGCATCCCGGAAGTGACGTTCCACCGGCATATTCTTAACGTAGCCCATACCGCCCAAAATCTGAATCGCATTATGTGTTATCGAGTTCGCTGCCTGGCTCGCTGCTGTTTTTGCCATGCTGCACTCTTTCGAAACTCTACACTTTTCATCATTTTCATCGTACAAAGTTGCAGCACGACGGACTAAAAGTCGGGCTGATTCTAATTGCAGAGCCATATCGGCTATTCGTAACTATATGATAACACAAACCAGTGTGTAAGAGTTAACTTCAGATCTAGCCAATAGAGGGCTTACCTTAACCGCTTGAAATTCGTTGATTGGTTGTTTAAAGGCAGTGCGATGGAACGAATAGGCAACAGCGCAATCCAAAGCAGCTTGACTGATCCCTAATGCCTGAGCGGCAATACCAATCCTTGCCTGTTCCAATTGCATCATAGCCATCTTGAATCCGTCACCAATTTCCCCAAGAACATTTTCTGCTGGAACTTGCACATTTTCCAATGTGATACTGCAGCACGGAGCTGCACGTATACCTAATTTGTCTTCCGGATTTCCTTTTGTAATACCCGGTGAACTGAGAGGAACCAAAAAACCCGTAATTCCTTAGAAAATTATTTAAAAAAACATAAGTTGGAACTAGTGCACATGCGCAGTGTAGCAACCTTTGTATTTTAATGATTTATCAATAGTAGCAAAAATCACAGCGGCTTCACCAACAGTCCCACTGGTAACCCAAGACTTGGTACCATTTAATAGAAAATTACCATTACAGTGAACGGCAGTAGTTTGTAAGGCAGCAACATCACTTCCGGCGTCTAAACCGGAAATAGCGAAACAAATTAGAGTACTGCGCCCTATCTGAAAGCGAGGTGATTCACAATTTAATTACCTGCTTCACTCAAAGCAAAACATCCCAAAGTACCAGTAGTGAACGGCTTGAGAAAATCGTCTTTCTGCGTTTCGTTCGCATAGTTTGCCAATAAATTCGCATACAAGCAGTTGTGGATCGAAACAATGGCACCAGTGCTTGCACATCCCGCTGACAACTCCTCAACGGCAACGGCAAGTGCTAGTGTCCCCAAACCGGCGCCCCCATCTTCCTGGGCAACACCAACGGCAAGCAGTCCCAACGCTCCGATCTCGTTAATCTGCTCCGATGGGAACGCATTATAACGATCTAATGCTCCAGCAATAGGTTGCAGCTTGTCCTTCGCATAGCGCCGACTAAAATTTTGTATTTGTGCTATTTCCGGCGGTAATTTATGGAAATATCGTCGATTCACATGACTTGCAACTATAACACACCAGAAAACTCAAAATAACCTAAAAGCCCCATCGAACTTCGCACCTGTTGCGGGAACATTGCTGGTGTATTTATTTTTTAATTACCTATTATTCTTCGGCAGATTTTTAATGTGCATGCTGGTAGTTTCATGGTTTTGAACACGTGCGATACATTACGCGAATGTTGAAATGTGTGCTTTCTTGCAAGTTATTGTTGTGTGTACGATTCATTTGAATATGTAGGACATGACGATGACACGCACGTATCAGTCAGCACTTTTGAGTATTCCGAATCCCCGCTCTCCGGACTTATCAAACGCGAAGCGAAGTTGCGATGACCGACCGATGAGAGAAAATAAGTGTCATCGCGAACAGCGCCGAGGGAGAGACGAATGAATTTGTTTTGGTAGACAAAGATTTAATAAAAAGTCAAAGACGAGAGTACAATAATAAATTTACACACGCATTCGTTCAACCGGTCGTAAAATAAATAGTTTTCTACAGCTACAATCAATGAGTTTTCATATACGCTGGTTACAGGCATATGCAAATATTAATTAACATAATACTTATTCATAAACCAAACTTAAATAGTTGTAGCGAAGAGTAAAGCTTCCAACTATATTGAAAAAGAAGGCACGGCACTGCATACCTTAGCTTAGAGCATATAAATATGGAGGGAACAATACCGGTACGGATTTAAGCCGACTGAAAGCCAACAAAATGTTGTTCTTAAGTTTTTAAATCTGATATTGAGCAAGCGCACAGGTCAGGTGGAGCCATGGGGTGGAACCTTAGAGCAAACCTCTTATGAAACATTAGAGCACACCTCTTATTCACGCTTGCGCAATATCAGATTTTAAAACTTAAGAACAACATTTTTTGCCTTTCAGTCGGCTTAAAAAGCTAACATTGGGCTAAATAGGGTATGTTCTCTCCATTTTATATGCTCTAAGGTAGCTACATACATACACGCCCATTAACAGAGCAGTGTCGTGTCCTATCTTCTCTCATATATAATCAGAAAACAGTACACTCGTGAAAAATTAAAGTTTCGTGCGCTAAATGCTAAAAAGTATACAGATCCCATCCTGTGGTCATGTTCATAACAATTAATCTAAAAACTAACTTTAATTTTTGTATCAACTTGAGAACAGAACAACATTCTTCATTCATTCTAATCGAAATCGTCAACATCATAGCCTTCATCTTCAATTGTAATCAGACGGATGATAGCTTTAAGTATTCCAACTTCCTCTTCTTTCTGCCAGTCGACGCTAGCAGGTTGGCATGCCTTCATCTCCAAGAAATGATTCAATCGTGTTCGTAGTTCAACAATCACTTTGGACGTATCTTCATTGGTCTTCCACTTCAAGGTATTATTAATGGCTAAGTTAATTTCGTTGCTGTCACGTAACACTTTGAATTTGTCCCCGAAAAAGATGAGTGGCAACGTGTGCACAACACTGGCATCGTGAATAAAGTCGCTGGTTGAATGCACTCGGCGATAGTATACCAGGAATGGTGAATCGAATCGCTCATTCCGCATGAGAATCGATTTTGGATGAATATCCAACTTCTTGTTATCCATCGTGAAGAATTTCGAATAGGTTTGCCTGCTTGACATACGCGAATGATTGATGAACACATTCGGATACAAGCTTGCGCAAATGATGGCTTTGATCAAGCTGATATTGTTCGAATTTTGATTTTCACATTCAGCTTTCGGATCGGCGCTTTTCAGAAAGTTGAGATCGCGCAGAATTTCGACAAACTGTAGTTTCATCTTGCTCAATTGCGTCATGGTTTGCGGACTCAAAAAGTAATCCTTACAGAATTGCTTCTTGTCCTGAATCGACTCGTATTTGTCCATTGTCAGATGGAATAGGAAGTGATCGCTCTTGTAGCCTTCGGCCAATTCCTTCTTGCGTCGTCTGCATAAATCCTCTTTGCCCAGCGGCATGAGAAAAGCGTCCTTGAAGTCCAACGCCGAAGCAATATTGATAATTGGATTGATGCAGCTGAACAACGAACCCAATAACATCATCTTGCCGATTTGTGGTGCAACGGGCAGTCGAGCCAAGTGATAGCCCAGTGGAGTCAGCACTTCATTGTCGTCGAGCGCGTTCAAACGCTTCAAGAATTGAATCGATTGTTCAATATTGTCCAAGTCTGGTGGATCGGGACACGTGGATAGGAAGTCAACAGCTGATCCCAACTTTAGCAACTTGACCATCAAGATAACGTCATCCAGTCGCTTCCGCAGCAATTCGGGTTTTTGCTGCGGCTCTAGTGCAGCATTTCGTGCCTGCGAAAAGAGATGATAACAAACACCAGGGCGGACGCGACCAGCACGTCCACGTCGTTGGTCAGCACTTGCTTTGGATACCCATTGAGGGCTTAAGGTATCTACATTCGAATCGGCGTTGAAGTCGTTAATTTTGGTCTTCCCACAATCGATGACATAGACGACGTCATCGATAGTAATGCTAGTTTCGGCGATGTTGGTGGATAAGATAATTTTGCGGATTCCTCTTGGCGGTGAAGCGAAGATGATTTTTTGCTGCGACGTTTGCATTTGGGAATGAAGAGGAATCACAAGAAAGTTAGACTTTGGGAAATTTCCCGACTCCTCCATAGTTTGATGCATTTTTGAAATGTCTCCATAACCGGTAAGAAAAACCAAAATCGCGCCATTGTCATCTTCCTAAATGATGGAGGACAGAAAAACGGAAACTTACCTTTGAACTAATGGCCTAATGGACCGTTGCACCTAGAATTATGAAAATTACCTTTCTGCAAATGTCGTCAACTAAAGCCACGGCCAAATCAATAGTGTTCTCTTCGGAGATCTCTTTGACAAGTTCTCTGCATACACTTTTCGGATACAATTGAAGTTGTTCCATGCGGCTTACATGTGGCATTATCAGGTCGAAAAAGGCTTGTTCGCGTTCCTTCTGCTCTCCCCAATTCGAGTAGAAACGACGTACACCAAACATTTGACAAACATCCTCGGAGAATTTAAATCCAGTCCGCAAAAGCGCATCCTCCAAATAGTATTCCTTGACGTCGTAAGTGAAACCCGGTATGCTGATGAAGCTTTTCAGGCTGAAATAGTTTGCGAATTTCTCGGCATTCAGCGTGGCACTCATCAAAATGACTTTCAGATCGGGCCGTTTCCGAACGAGTTGCCGCAGCAATGTGATTAGGATATCAGTAAGCACATCGCGTTCATGGACTTCATCGAGTATCAAATGCGAGACACCTTCCAATGACATATTGCCTTCCATAAGCTTCAAGATAATTCCCGTGGTACAAAACGTGACGGATGCGCGTGGACGTGGCAATTTGCATTGGAGACGAATTTGATAGCCAACGCTGATGCCCAGTGGTTCAGCGCGTTCGTCTGCGATACGTTCCGCAACAGCAATGGCAGAGATGCGTCTCGGTTGCGAGCATATTATTCGGCAGAGTGAGCCTCTGTTTCTCAGCAAACAATCCTCAAGAAGGAATTGTGG
Source organism: Liometoxenus newtonarum (assembly GCA_030264535.1). Classification (NCBI taxonomy): domain Eukaryota; kingdom Metazoa; phylum Arthropoda; class Insecta; order Coleoptera; family Staphylinidae; genus Liometoxenus; species Liometoxenus newtonarum. Next base: position 9,939 of record JARJEB010015674.1, on the reverse strand, counting down.
AATTTGCGTTGTTTTGCCACAACCAGTCGCGCCACTCACCACCACAATCTGATTGTTGCTGATCGTATCAATGATTTTCTGACGCATTTTATACGCGGGAAGTCGTTCACGGACACGTCGCATCTTCATATAGTGGATGGACATTGAGGATTCTTCGAATTCGCGACGCAATTGCGTGTCCAAAGCCGGTTGGCGTTCGAGTGGCTTGTAATTTTCGTGTTTTCGAATGTTCGTGATAACATCGAGAAAATTGCGCTTGAATTTCGAGTTTGGGACGTGGTCGTAGTTCATGCCGCCGCGAGATTGTCGTTGCAATTGTTGGCAGGGGGGCTGTTTTTCAAGAAATGAGCGTATTTGTTTGGCTCTTCCCATTGGAATTATCACTTTTCCCATCTAGGCATAGAAAAAAAAATTCGTATTTCTGTTTCGTGACCTGAAAAAAGCTCTCCTTACCGTTTTAAGCTGGACGATTTCTTTATTGCGTAGTTCGTGCTTAAGGGCTCGTGACTGCTGCGAATACCACAAACCAATTTCCTTGCCACGCAAATGACTTGGGTGTCTCGGGCCGCCGGTCGCTTGTACATGCTCGACTAATCTTTCTCGCACCACCGCTATCTTTTCGTCCGATTCAGATAGGCTTTTACTTTTAGTCGGCCCCGGTTCCTCGTACCCACGCCTTCTGTTTCGCATTCTTTCGTCGTATCCCATACGTTTGTCGAGAACATCACCACCACCACCACCACCACCGCTGCCGCCGCCACTCCCACTGCGTCCGCTACCACTGCCTGGACCATTAACTCCGCCGCGATACCCCCCACGGCCTCGTCGTCGTTTCGGCATTCTTCTTACTATCCTAGGCATCGAATCAGAAAATTAAAATTTTACTTACACAACACGTGTAGTTCGTTCACAGTAACTCCGCTAGAGTTCGTTAGTTCGTTACGCTGAGCGTTTATTTTTTTTTCCCCCAGTATTTATTCTGAATGCTGGAGCATTATTGAGAAATTTATTTGGGCAACATACCAACAACAACAACAACAACAACAAAAAGGTAAGCATGTACTCACAAATATCGTGGGCGCGTTAATTAATGCATGATGTTGTGCAGATGCTCCGACGCCCGCTGACCAGCATCGAACTGAAGCTCGATGATGTCGAAGAATTCACGTCGATGCAGCAGGAGAAATCGAAGAAGGATAAAGAAGGCAAGCCGAATACACCTCCGCCGTGGAATCCCGGGCCTAAGAGCAAACAGGAAATCGAACAGCGTATAGGCTATGTGAATACGCGCCTAAATTATTAAATAATTTAATGTTAAAATGAACTCTGTTGACTTGTTAACACAATGTAAAATACCTAAATCCGGAGGATGTTGCTATTTGCGTGTGTACTGTTTGAATATCAAAAAGAACTGTTTTTTTTTTCTTCAATAAATTAAAATAACTGATTTTGTTTTACTGGCTATCCACGATTTCCTTGCGATTTAAAATTCTGAGAATATGAGATCATAAAAAAAGACATGGAATGGACATCGGGGCCGGGTTTCTGTGAATGTCAAGTGTCAAAACTGTCAAAAGTTGCCATTTACAAATTAATGGAGATGTTCCATGTCCCCCAGATGACCTATTTGACCTTCTAATTTAACAGCTGATTCGGACCACTATGTCGTACAATTGGCACACCTCTGCACATCCACTTCGAAAGCGATTCGATTTCGTGTTTTCATTTGTGAGAACACGAAGGCGGTGCAGAGGTGTTCGATTTAGATCGGCCAGAGTGGTCCGATCCGGTCTGGATCAGCTGCGTGACGTCATCATGACGAAACAAGAAACATCTCCATTGAAAGTGATGAGTGATGGCAACATTGACATTGACTTGGCATCATTGCACAGACACGATGAGCATGCGCAGCAATCGGCAGTGAAGGAAACTTGGCAACTGGAAAGTGGAAACGTCAACAAAATTGAAGTCGATGTAATTTGGGGCATTGATTGCGACGCCATATTTGTTAGTGAATGCAACTGCAACTCAACATCAAAAGGGGAAGAAGAAGAAGAAGAAGAATCAGTAAATAAAACCATTGAACACTTCTTCAACACATCAACATCGAAAATCGAATAAACAATTCGCAGATATGACAGCACACGATCAGATGCGCGCAATGCTGGACCAGCTCATGGGTACTGGACGCAATGGTAAAAATATAAACAAAGGTTGCATCAAAAGAAGGAAAAATATCTAACTAATCAATGTGCATCTTGCTTGTTTCTCCACACACAGGTGAGAACAATAAATTTCAGGTGAAATTTAACGATCCCAAGGTCTGCAAGTCGTTTCTGTTAGGTTGCTGTCCACACGAAATCCTCACATCCACGGTAAGTACGCGCGCTCACGTTTCTCTCTTCTTACGTGTTCCTATCGCGTTCGATTTCGATTTTGTTCATTGTTTCATCGATGCTTACCTTACGTAATAATATATTTTCTATATTTGTTCCTTTATTCTGCATTCGCATTTTTATTACATACATTTCATTGAATTTTATTCATTTTTCTTTTTGTTTTTTTTTTATTTTGTTCCTGCCACCAACAATAAATCATCATTTTTATCATTCTCTTTGTTAAAATTAAACAAATATGCAATGCTCAATCAAATGTGCAATCCTCCACTACCCCCCCACCACACAAAAGTAAAAAAATTCTCTGAAGAAAACTCGACTTATAGTGTTTTGTTAAAAAAAAAAATGATAAAAAGAGTTGCGACATTATTAAAGCACCATTTTGATAGTGAACAAAGGGACATGACCACAACTAATGTACGCAATGTATTTTCAGAAACTTCAATTTACTTACTATATGACTATATGATGAGGAAAATAGGTGTTAGTTTATTTATGTAAGTACTTGAGACGTACGTATGAACCAAAGAAATTTATTAGGTTTAATACTTAATTAATTCTAAAATCTATATGATTGTCGGTAGTAAATTAATATTATACATATAATGAATGAAAAGAGTATCCGAAACTTGGATGTAATAACAAAAACGGCAAATTGTGCTGTTCTTTCTTTTCATTTAAAATATTCTTCTTTTTTGTTTTAATTTCGTATTTTTTCCATTTCAAACAAATCTGTATTGTGCATTTCGTGCGTTTCTCGAAGTGCAATAGCGATTGCGACGATATGATAAGAAGGTATGGTAAAATTCTAAACTAAAGTAACGATTTTCGATGTATTGTCCAAATAATTTTACTGGGATCCTATCATTTATATTTATTTGCTACAACTGACAGACGTGTTGCAACACGTGTTGCAAATTGGCAGTTGTGCCAACTAAATAATAAATCTCATGTCGCAATAATATTTTTTGGACTTTAGTATCAATCAACATCATCATCATCATCATCCTCCCTTATCAACGCAATGTAAATGTGAGAATTAAAAAAAATGTACGTATTCTATAATCGTAATTGCAATTGACCATTTGTTTTTTGTGTTGGTAAGTAAAACAAGACCAAAATAATTGCAGTGTGCGCGGGGTATATCGTTGTGATTGAACATGAACATGTAAGCTATTAAAAATTTAATTGTTTTTGAAATTTTATTTATTATCATTATTAAACAAGCATGATACTGTAATTCGATCAGCAAAGCAAACGAAACGAAAAGAAAACATACAATATCGAATGCGAAATCTCAAATGCGATAAGTTGGACGATGCCGTTTATAAGTTGTGAGTATTTCAATTTCAAATGAAACAAAAATGATTGTGAAAAACGCGATAACGCAAAAAGGATTCGCACGATTCAATGTTATTTCCACAGAAAAATCGTTCCGTTCACACGTTACCTTGCAAAGGAGTAAGTTCTTATTTCATTTAATTTAATTTCAATGGTTCCATAAATTCAACAAATCAATATTGTCAAAAGGTCTTAATTTTGGTTTTTTTTTTTTTTTAGTTTTTTGTTTTGGAAAACATTCATTAAGCACAAATTTCAAATTTATTAAAATCAAAAAAAAAAGTAATAATAATCAAAAACGTAATTTGTAATTGTTTAGTTTTACATATTTGTACGCATTTCTGATGCTGGTGTTAATTCATGTTGGTTTTTGTTCAGCGCATGGACCTTGGAGAATGTCCCAAAATTCACGACTTGGCCCTCCGGGCTGATTTCGAAAAGGCACAGCAAGGCAAGGATTTTTTCTACGATTTGGATGTAAGTGTAATAGTTGATTATTTTTGGTTTGGAAATGATTTGCTTGCTAATGACATGTTCGTGTGCTCAGGCAATGGAGCATCTGCAAGCATTCATAGGCGATTGCGATCGACGCACGGAAGCCGCCAAGCAGCGTCTAGCCGAAACGCAAGAAGAACTCAGTGCCGAAGTGGCAGTGAAGGCAAACAGCGTCCACGAGTTGGCCGAACAAATCGGTCAGAAGCTCGCCAAAGCGGAGCAATTGGGCGAGGAGGGATTCGTCGATGAAAGTATGAAACTGATGGAGGAGGTCGACGAGCTGCGCAAGAAGAAACTGGAAGCCGAGCAGGAGTATCGCAACTCGATGCCGGCGAGCAGTTATCAGCAGCAAAAGTTGCGCGTGTGCGAAGTGTGCTCGGCGTATTTGGGCATTCACGACAACGATCGTCGCCTCGCCGACCATTTCGGCGGCAAGCTACATTTGGGCTTCATTAAGATTCGCGAGAAGCTCTGCGAATTGGAGAAAACCGCCGAGAAGCGCAAGGAGGAGAAACGATCAGTGGCGAGGGATCGAGGTAGTGATCGTGAGCGGGAGCGCGAAGATCGTTACAAGGAGCGCTATCGGGAGCAGTACGTTGGGGGCAGGGAGCTGGATCGGCGATCGAAACGACATCGATCCAAGTCACGCGAACGCAGGGAGCAGCGTGATCGCGACAATCGCGATAGCAAAGGCAGGCGCCATAGGTCGCGATCGCGAAGTCGCGAGAGTCGCGAACGACGCTCGCACTCGCGACATTCGGGTGGCAGTGATCGGCGGGATAGAGATAGGGAACGGCGGGAACGCGATTAACTCTAACTTAGTCACTCAAACAAAAGTAAGTAATGCAATTGCCGACGAGTTACGACACGAATTTCCTCCTCACCTCTTTAATTTACTACCTTCATCATTCAAATAGTAAGTTAATTATTAATTGCGCAAGCGCCGTATATTTAATTAATTATAGGACCTTTATATATTATATATATAGTTAGGGGACCTTCTTGTCTACAAACAATTGAATAGAATTGAAACCACAACACATTGAATGAATTCATTGTATGTATTTTATCAAAGTCTTAAGTGTAAACTAAACAGATTTCTAATTGAAACACATGCTACCTTTGAAAAGTTGTTTTATTGTAGTAATTCATCACCTTGAGGCCCTCTCCTCTCCAATTTCGTTTGTGTCTTTAATCGCTTTCCCATCAGTCGTTCCCGGACAGCTCTTTCATGCGATTTGCGAACTTTTTCCACACTTTCTTGCGAAACAGGCGGCGTTTCATAACTTGCTTCGAAAATGCATTCACGTACTTTATTTAGGCAGTCCGCCAAGTTCATTTGCTGCGATCTCGTTACGTCGGAACGGAACACGACGAAACCGTCTTTGGTCATTTTATGTTTGAACTAAAATTCGAACAAACAAAACAGGTTTACCAGTCAATTGTAGTATATTATTAATATAACCGATTATAACAGCTATTGTTCACGAAGATGATGTTTGAGCCCACGAGCCGGAAGGCGAATGGCGCAATTCATCTGAGTGAACAATAGCCACAATCGCGAATATAATACTATGTTTGCACTATTTTTAACACAAAATACAAATTGGGATTTCTCGATGAACCAACGAACGACCATTAACTGACAAGTAATACAATATGGCGGGCGATATGGTCGGAATTGTTCGGGTTCTTTCGAGATTTTAGATCATATAGATAAGTTGGATCGATCACTTCAAATTCGTTAAATCTTGTTGAACTTGTTTAATTGCAGTAATTTATGAAAATCCGCATAACTAACGATAGTATAGGTACCATTAATCACTCAAAAAATGCTAATAATGACCATATAACTAAATAGGTGTAGAAAAACATACTTTCTCTTGTAGTTTCATTCTGGTATCGTTATCAATCCATTTAGCCGATTCGAGATGAAATCGTAAATCAACTTTTGTGTTAACTTTATTTACATTTTGACCACCAGGTCCTGAGCTTCGCGAATACGTGATTTCCAACTGATCGATGGGAACATATCCGGAGAACTTCTCTGATATTGATTCGACCGGCTACAATTATATCTTTGAACATCAGTCAAAATTGTTGGAAAAAAAACTTACCTTGGATGGTGTTGTTAGCATTAAAGAACTTTGTGGGTAGAAATTTTCAAGTGCTAGGGCACTTTTATACGCAAAACTTCGTTGGAAAGCGTTTTGTGCACATTTTCTTGTAAATGCATTCATTTTTACGTTTTCTTATTTCAAAACATTCAGCGAGTCAAGCAAATGATTTATTTTATAGGTTAGGTTAATGCGAAAGGTTAGACCACCCAATAAACATTTAAAACTATCAAGGTATAGGCCACTTTACATACATCAATAGAAAATTACTATAGCCCACACACTACACACACCCACAATTAAATTTATCGAGGTGTAGGCAACTTTAGATACATACAACAAAAGAAAATTATCTACGGCTGGCCACACACGTGCAGACGCATTGCAGAATTCGGCGCTCAACCAAAATATAACCCATAACAAAAGAAATGAAAGTTTTTCGTCTTATTTGTAGTGTAGTGTAGATATATTGTAAATTGTAATAAACTTAATGACAATAAAATTATGCTAAAACATAGGTAGTACTTAATAATCCTTTCAATAAAACTCGTTTTAAAAAAAATTGATTAAAATAATTAATTTTCTTCCGAATTATCATAGTAAAATCATTTTTGTTTTTTGGTTGTGCTCCTGATTCCATGGCTTCGCTTCCTCCCTTCGTCCATTTCATTTGTCCTAACCTCAACCTACCATTTTGTCTTCAGTCTTGTCTGTTAATCCATAAGTTGTACCTGTCCGTTATCTGGAAAAAAAAGAAAGAAAGGATTGTGCGCGTTTCGTAAAGTAAAAGTAGTAATAATTCAAAAACATAAAAAAAAGTGGGCGGGAAAGGTAGCTTGGGCAATTTTATAGGTTATATTCAAAGGACGTATGTAATTGGTCGAGAGATTGACCAATCAGAACGAGTAAATATATATATGCATAAAAATATACATTTAAGACAACCTTTATTACTGAATGCATACTGGTCAATTGGGTTACAAGTACAGAGCATACAACTTATACAGTTGTTTAAAAGCACTTAATATCCTAATACTTATCAAACTAATGTTCTTGTTTCATATCCTTTCATCATATTATATATATATTTCCTTCATCTCCCAACTTTTCTTCCTCACCTAACATATCTTTTTTTTTTTGTTTGTTTTTTTTTTGTTAAATTTTAATCAAATAAGTTTTCCAAACACCTTCAAAATTCAATCAGACAGCATCACCAATAATTTTATGATTTACTTTTTATCGTTATCATTATCATTTTTCAAAAAAAAAATTTCACACATATATTTCTTATTCTATATGTTTTGTGGCATCGAGCACGACGGCACCGCTCAGCACTAGTTTGTAAATATATTTTGGTAGACATGATTGGACTTGATTTTTGTTCAACAAGAAACAAGATATAAATGTTGCTTAATACATATATTAGTATCTATTAATTAATTAATTAATTAGAAGGGGCCGTATATATTTATTTGGCTTCATAAAAATTTAGAATCCTCGAAACGGTGCAGTCGAGCTCCATTTATTCATAGTTTTTTTTTTTGTTATTTTTTTATTTTTATTATTTTTGTGTAGATTTAATTTTTCCCTCACAAATATAGTAATAATTATAGTAGTGTTGTGTTTTGTTTGTTTGTTGTTTTGTGTTAATATACTTATACATACCGTGCGATTATTTTATCGTCGAACATTGTATGTGCGACGGTAAAATAAACAAGTCAAACTCATTTGTATTGCTAAAAACACACTGACGGTGCATCATTCCTGCTCACATCCCCACTGCCAAGAGTTTGACTCGTTTACTATGTTCGACAATAAAATAATGGCATACGGTATGTGCAAGTTTAATGTTTCGTTTTTGTTTTCTGCTTTGCATAATTACTTAAGACTTACTACCAACATACATTTTGTTTCTTTGAGTCCTTAAATTTATTTTATTTATTTAAATCATTTTTTTTTCTTCATTAATTACTTATTGAAATGTATTATTTATTTATTATAATATATTAAGTAGGGTTAATTTAAATTTTTGTTTGTTTTGTATTGTATGAATCGCGATTTATTTGTTTTATTAATATTTGATTCGTTTTAGTTATTAATTTTTTTTTTAATAATTTTTTTGATATCACCGTGACATTTTGGCCTGGTCCCTGAGTATACCCCCCGTAAGGACTGAATTATATAGTAAAATAGTAATTAACATAATTTTAAATTTATTGTTTTCTTACAAAATTGTTCATCAATTAATTCAATTAATTAATTAAGTAAGCTTGAAACAGTCCCACAACACTTTTTTTTGTGTGTTTTTGTTTTTGTATTTTATAAATTTTCAATTTCAAAGCAATCAGATCATATTTTTTGTTGTTTTAATATCACATTTTGAATGCTCTTTCGCTTTTTTAACTTGTATAATTTTTAATGAACCTCATCAGCATCAGTCAAAAGTCAAAATGAATAATATAAAGGTTCAGTCCACGACCACTCGTGGCACTAATTGTTTACAGTTTACAATTTACAATTTTTCATATTTTTTTTTGTCTATTTCTTTAGTATTAGTACTTTAAAAAAAACAAGCATTTTCGAAATTTATATGTATAGGTAAATCAATAGATAATGGACTAGATTCTTTAAGGAGGGAACTGTTTGCCGTTAAATATGTTTTCTAGATGTTTTTACTTTACTTTTTAATTATATAATATGTATGTGTATAGTATTTTTGTGTGTGAATGTGTGTGTGTGTGTGTGTGTAATAATTTATTTAGGCCATGAATTGTTGCATCTAAAGTTAGAATATTTGATGACAGCCGACAAGAAAAACAAACAAAACTTTGTATCAACTTTACAATTACTTATAAGGACTAAAGAGGAAGCAATGGAATTAAAATAAGGAATGACTATTTAATTGAAAAAAAAATATTTGAACAAATGTGATGCTTTTTTTAAAACGTTTTTCCTGTTTCCTTTTCTTTCGTTTTGGTTTACTTGTACCACATTATACGTTCTTTTCATTTTGTTGTTTTGTTTTTGGCACAATTTGCATTTCATGTGCTTATTGTTAGCTTAGTGATTTGATTAAGTTGCAATAAACTGGTAACTAGGTACATCTTACGTTTTCGTTAGATGTAAGTAAACAACAATCATTTCCCTTTATGCATCATTTCCTTTCTCCATAATATGTATATCAACCTCACATCAACATTTTGTTATCACTAAACAAAAAAACATAAAAAAAAACAAACTAGAATATTTATAGGACGCTTAAAAAGATAACTGAACACACTTATTATAAAATAATAATGCTATTAATAGTAATAATAATAATAATTAAACAATTAAATCAATTAAATAATATTCTCATCATATAATAATAATAATAATAATAAACCCATAACCTATTAAAAATTAGATTTGTTTTGTTTTGTTTTTTTTCTTCGTAGCATATTTGTTTATATTGTGATATTATGCGTGCACCTTGATGCTTGCTTAATCTTAATGTATAGCAATTAAGATTGATTACGATTAAAGATTGTGAGGGATTGATTTGTTTATGTTTTCGTTTTTCGTCATATCAATAATATCTATAAATATAT
>JARJEB010015671.1:0-20579 GCA_030264535.1 Liometoxenus newtonarum | reverse complement strand
CGTGAAGATATTAGACATGAAATGTATAAATTACCGAATTGACAGCAAGAGTTTGCTTGACCCCAGTTCGTGGATTTTTAAACCTTGCTGTAACAATACAGGAACCACATCCACCCTCAAAGCACATGTATTTGGTGCCTGTAAGATGCAATTCGTCCCGTAAGTACGAATTCAAAGATGTTTCTGAACTTATGTTCGAAGTGAAAACTAAAACAATTAATTTATTAATTATCAGAAGATATAAAAAACGCAAATGTTACTTCTCCGTTTAATTCCGTTTATAGAAAACTCCAACTGGTCAGTTCTACAAAATTTTAAACAAAGTAAACTTGAATACAAAATTATTCAATTAGTAACTTACCGGATCAGTTCTAACGGTTCATATTCGCGTTTCAAACTTGTATAGTTTACTCTGGACATGTTAAACAAGTGGAAGCAACAAACAACTTAACAATCAACGAATTCAAAAAGTAAAGGAAAATAAGTTTTCAAGTAGATAGTTTTATGCGTAAATACCATTTTATTAATACTTAAAACTAGATATTAAATATTCATGAGTTATAAAAATGTGTATTTGCTGTTTATCAGTTTTATGTCGGTCAAAAAGAGGATAAAAATATTGGTGAAAGTGAACAATAACAATAACATTTAAGTTTTACACTAAAATTATCGCACAATGTTAGAATAAAATGTGGATATGAAACCAGAAAAATTAGGAACAACGTTGGTTTGGTCCGTTTGCTTCAGCTAGTAACAAAGTTGTAAAATCATAAAAACTTTGGGTGGTACGTTGTTTTGAAACGGACGACGTATCTAAGGCCCTGAATGAGTTTCCTATAATAATAAGACATAACCGATTTAGGTAAAAACATTGTAGTCAAGATTATGGGTTTTATAGTTTTAAAACTTCATGTTACTAGCTAAAACGAATATAGTATACTCACTTTCACTTTTTTTAACAATTTAAGATTAGATAACAAATACAAAAATTATTAAGAAAGAAAAGTTAAAAATTAAGCAAGTACAAAACGAGTTTTTCATAGAAATCCGAGTTATATTCAAGAAATTCATTTCTAAAAAATTGTTAACAAAATTTTGAAAATTTTACCGCAAAATAATATTTATTAAAATTTATGAGCATTAGAAACGAACATATTTTGTTATTGCTATGATATACATAGTTTAAAAACTATATTTCCAAATTACCTATGTCCAACAACAACTACATGCAATGATCCACATAATTATACCCATAAAAATTATAATTAAATCAAAATTACAAAAATTATAAATTGAAAGAAAGATGTCGTAGAGAGCCATCTATGTTATAGTAACAGCTTTATGTTACAGTCAACCATTGGATTCGATAACAATTTCCATATTCATTTATAAAGTGAAGGCACATGAACGAATCGGTTGGCTGATTGGGCATCACGTACATACAAACCCAAGTTAAGCTTGGCTTACGATCTCGCTTTGCTTACGATTTCGCTGTGGCCCTAACCTAAAATAAACATCTACTTACTATGTTTTCCACTCGGCTTTCCACCATCCAATGTTTTGTCAATATCCATGTTATCGCTGACAAAAGGGCGCAGTTTAACTTAAAGTTCTTAACATTAGTGCAACGCCTCGTGTGTCGCGAATAATATGGTGATTTCCTTTTCCATCAGTGAGATTTCACTCGAAGAAACGTTCGCAATGAATCAACACACAAAAACGGACCAGAGTACCAACGCCAGAGGAAATGTTGCTTTGCTACGCTAGTTGGCTTGCTGCAATCGATGATTGAACGAGTGGGGAGTTGTAGTAGTTCTGTGTTTCTCCGGACAGACATTAACGGGTTGACAAGAAGAAAAAAAAAACTGGTATTCTCGTGAAAAGTCATATTTACTCGATTTACTTACAAATATACACGTTAGATTTTTCTTGGCATTTTCATGGTGTTTCCATTCAAATCACCAATTGTTGTATGGGAGTTGGATCAATTGTGTCAATTAGAAAATACAAACATTGCTGCTGTGCATCTTCATATAATACATAAATCGACGCATTGTGAGCGTCGAGTTTATGTGGAATATCTGGACGTCCTTAAATAATTGTGCGTCGTTTTCATAAGAGATTACTTATTTCCTATTTATTGGATTATTTATTTCGATTCGTTTAGTGTCTCTCCTGCAAAAGAAAAACTATTCAAAGTGTTCCTTTTTATTGCCAATGCAAAAACTCATGGTGGATTGAGATTTGGATTTGTTGTATTGGGAGCTAGGTGCATCATTATTTGATAGATTTCATCATCGTCTGTGCATTAACAACGTGCCGAATTTATTAATTGAGGTAAAAAAAAGTTTCCATTCTGTTTAGATACCGTTTTTTATAGCTTTATATGATTGACATACAGCCATCATACTGCTTTGTGTGAATGTGTTCTATCCGTTTATTATGGCGTGCATCCGCATATGAAATGAGACGAGAAACGACGAAATGAAAATGCAACCATTTTATGAATTACCTACTTAGTTAACAAAACTGACGATTGACGACCTAATCAGAAGCTCAATCAGAAGTATAAAATTCTATTTTCTTTTGACTCTTTGTGACACTGATTACAAATATCAAAGTTATTGACTCATTTGTGTTAGTAATTTTATTTTATAATCGAAGTAACGCCTTGTTTTCCATATTTTTTTTTTGAGTTCTAACTTGAGTAATGTTTGCTCCAGCTATTGACATCGAGGAATAACTAATTTATTTTTATAAATATGTTAAAAGGTACCAGCTGCAATTAAATCAAGTTAGCCATTTGTAAATTGATGCTTTGTTAACTCGTTTGTTAATGATAGAAACCTAATAGTTTTCTTCTTTTTTACAGAATGATTATATAATTATGTCATAGTATGTAAAAACCATGTCTAAAGAAGGCAAGACCATTCCACAAGAGATTTGTAATGGAGCATCGTCCCAGACGACGTCGCCCGTCAAGGAAAATCCACCAAACGGTTCTCGCGTTGGTACAACCGAATTCGAATTCATGGTCCCACCGGAGGCACCAGTCTTCACACCTTCGGAAGCTGAATTTGCTGAGCCCCTCGTATACATTGATAAAATAAGACCAATTGCTGAAAAGTATGGTATCTGCAAGATTAAACCACCAGCTGTAAGTCTTTTAATCTGTTTTCCTCCAAATAATATCCACAGACTGTTCATTAACAAATTTTGTATGATTTTTTAGAATTGGCAGCCACCATTTGCTGTGGACGTCGACAAATTAAAGTTTACACCACGCATTCAAAGACTTAACGAGCTTGAAGCGAAAACGAGAATCAAGTTGAACTTCTTGGACCAAATTGCCAAGTTCTGGGAGTTGCAAGGTTCGTCGTTGAAGATTCCTATGGTGGAGAAGCGGGCTCTCGATCTGTACACACTCCACAGACTCGTTGAGAATGAAGGAGGTTTCAATGCAGCTACCAAGGAGAGAAAATGGGCGAAAATTGCCGTGCTCATGGGTTATCCACACGGTAAAGGGACTGGTACAATATTAAAAACTCATTATGAACGCTTGATGTATCCTTATGAGTTATTTTCGAATGAAAAGAAGGTCAGTATCATAAACATCTCGATTGGTTGTTTTGATTTATCTTGTTTTGTTTGATGAATAGTCTGGTGAGGCATTGGGGCTAGAGGCATTGGACACCAAGGATGGCGAGTATAAACCACCCACAAACACAAATAGTAGTCCAAAGAAGAATGGTTACACTAAGAAAACCAACAAAAATGCCAACAAGGAGAAGGAGAAGACCAAACTTAATGGGGACGTTGATATTAAACAGGAAGCTCCACCTCCTGAAGCTGAAAAAGATGAAAAAGTCAAGTTAGGAGAGAAAAGTGATAATAAAGACGAAGTTGGTATTAAAGAATTAAGCAATGGAAATACTAATGCTACTGGAAATGGCCCTTCACCTGGAAAACTAAAATCACCGATAAAAGAAGAACCTGATGGCGATGCTGGAAGCAAGGAACTCAAGCGATTGCAATTTTACGGTGCCGGACCCAAGATGGCTGGATACAACGTAAAGAAACGTGCGGACGATAAAACACGAGGCAAAACCATTGACTTCCAATTCGAATTTGATCCTGTAATTATTCTTTTTATACGCATACAAATTTTTAGTGTTTTTTATACATGTTGTAAGCCGCATTTGTTGCAGTTGGCTAAATATATCTGTCACAATTGTCGACGGGGAGATGCGGAGGAACAAATGTTATTGTGCGATGGCTGCGATGATAGTTATCATACATTTTGTTTGTTGCCACCGTTGGCAGAGATTCCCAAAGGCGATTGGTGTTGTCCACGGTGCGTTGCAGCCGAAGTGTCCAAACCTACTGAAGCTTTCGGTTTCGAACAAGCTCAACGAGAGTATAATTTGCAGCAATTTGGAGAGATGGCTGATACATTCAAGTCAGAATATTTCAATATGCCTGTTCATGTAAGTATTTAAATATTCGCTGTACTTTTGACAAAAAAGCATTATGAGTAATTGTGCTCAATTTTGTTTAAATCGATTAGAGAGAGAGAGAGAGAGTGAGAGTGAAGAAGACGTGGAATTTATTATATTATTTTGCATGATTTATCTGTTTAAAGATGGTTCCAACGTCAATGGTTGAAAAAGAATTCTGGCGCATCGTTTCATCCATTGACGAAGACGTCACAGTTGAATACGGTGCAGATTTGCATACAATGGATCACGGTTCAGGCTTCCCTACCCAACAATCATTCAATCTGCAACCCGGAGATCAAGAATACGCTTCCACCGGATGGAACTTGAACAACTTACCAGTGTTAGAGGGCTCGGTACTTGGATATATCAACGCGGACATTTCCGGAATGAAAGTAAACATTTTTACATGTTTTTATTCCAACTATTAACGAAACAATGGCATTTTAGGTGCCGTGGATGTATGTTGGCATGTGTTTTGCGACATTCTGTTGGCATAACGAAGACCACTGGAGTTACTCCATCAATTACCTGCACTGGGGCGAACCCAAAACGTGGTACGGCGTGTCAGGAATGCAAGCCGAGCTGTTCGAAAAGACGATGAAGAGCGCTGCACCCGAATTATTCCATAGCCAACCGGATTTGTTGCATCAACTCGTCACTATTATGAATCCGAACATTTTGATGAATGCTGGGGTGAAAGTGTTTCGAACAGATCAACATGCTGGAGAGTTTGTTATTACCTTTCCTCGGGCTTACCACGCAGGCTTTAACCAAGGGTAAATGAGATTTTCTCTCGTTTACGTAAACGTTTTAACTTTTTCTTTGTTGTTTTAGATATAATTTTGCTGAAGCTGTTAACTTTGCACCTGCTGACTGGATTGCAATGGGGCGTGAATGCGTCATGCATTATTCACAATTACGTCGATTCTGTGTCTTCTCCCACGACGAGTTGGTATGTAAAATGGCTACGAACTCAAATACATTGAACATTACTGTTGCCGCAGCGACTTACACCGATATGTTGAGAATGGTCGAGACTGAGAAGAAGTTACGAAAGAGCCTTTTGGATTGGGTAAGTTTTAGTATCTTAAAAGTGATGTTTCTGTACATAATTATTAATTTGTGTTCGAAATTATTTTATTGTTGGGTTTTGTAAAAAAGTTATCCATAAATGATTTATTTCTGATAGGGAGTGACGAATGCTGAGAGGGAAGCATTTGAATTATTGCCAGATGACGAACGTCAATGCGAAATATGCAAAACCACGTGTTTCATGTCAGCGTTGACTTGCGAATGCACCACGGAAATGCTCGTTTGCCTCAGACACTATACATCATTATGTAAATGTCCCCCAAATAGACACACCTTGCGCTATCGATACACGTTAGATGAGCTGCTGCCCTTGCTTCGTAGTCTGAAGCAGAAAGCCGAATCGTTTGATCGATGGGCAGACAGCGTGAAAAAGGTGCTGGATCGTAAACATCCAAAGAGTGTCACCTTGAGTCGACTGCGCGCTTTGGCAGCTGAAGCAACCGGTAAAAGCTTTCCCAAATCTGATTTGGTGCAAACTCTAGCGAATGCAATTGAAGACGCGGAGAAATGCGCGAGTGTTATTAGGCAGCTTGACTTAAAAAAGGTCCGTACTCGTCATTCGTTCGATCAAAAGAATAAACTTACTTTGGAGGAATTGCGATTGTTTTATGAGGAAATTGATAGTTTAGCTTGTATTTTAGAAGAAGAAAAGATTATCAAAGAGCTTCTTGATCGGACAAATCATTTTGAAAATGAGGCGGATAGATTGTTGCGAATGGAATTGTCAGAGTGTCAATTGAAGGAAGTTGAGGATGCGATCAATATCAGTAATGAATTGTGTATAGATTTGCCTTCTTTGAAAGCCTTAACGGATCGACATAGTCAATTAAAATGGATCAAAGAGGTGTACGATTCGAGAAAGAAGTCTGGAGATATCGCCGATATCGAAACGCTGAAATCGCTTTTGAGAAAAGGTCTAGTTTTACCTGGGGATGGAATCATTGAAGTCATGCTTGGGGATATTCAGAATGTCATAACACAGGCAGAGGATTGGGAAAGTAAAGCACAAGCGTTGTTTAAAAAGACAAGTCCGGACATAATAATCGAAGCTGAAAACTTAATAAAATCAGCAAGCGACATAGATGTTTACCTTCCAACAGAAAATTTACTTGTGGACAGCGTTAACAATGTCAACGCCTGGTATAAACAACTACAAGAAATGAATGCGTTAGAGTTTTATCCATATTTAGCTTCCATCGAAGAGTTGATCAAAAAAAGCAAAAGTTTTCCATTTCAATTGGAAGAAGTCGATCGGTTAAAGTCTTATATCACTGGAGCGAATGGATGGAAAGATAAAACGGCCAAAACTTTTTTGAGAAAAAACACGACTAGTACTTTAATGGACGCTCTATCGCCTCGTTCGCAGATTATACAAACTCGTGGACGTAAACGCAACGGAGATGAAGGGCTCAAAGTTGTTGAGAATATGGATCCAGCCTCAGTGGTATCGGCGTTTAAAGATGCCGAAGATCGCGAATTGAGATTAATCGAAACGACTAGGAATACGAATCAAGCGAAAGTTTTAAGCAAAGAATCCGATTCGACTTTCTGCATATGCTTAAAACCCGCTACTGGATTAATGATGCAATGTGAGCTATGCAATGATTGGTTCCATTCAACCTGTGTGCAATTACCAAAAGTAAGTGGTCGTCGATTACGGAAGAATCTGAAGTCGGCAGCCATACATTACGGTTGCAAAGACTGCAAATTTTTATGTACAAATTGTAATCGGACGCGTCGGCCCCGACTCGAAACGATATTGTGTCTTTTGATGGCTTTACAAAAACTTTTAACGCGACTTCCCGAAGGGGAAGCGCTGCAGTGCCTCACGGAACGAGCCATGAATTGGCAGGATCGTGCCCGGCAATTGCTAAGTCTACCTGATATCGCTGCAGCTACCGCTAAGATACAAACAATGACGCAAAAGTATAACGACACGGCAAAAACCAAGAAGGATAAGAACAACGGGGATTTGAAGAAGGGCAACAGTGATATAAGTAAAGATACTACTTTGAGTTGTATAAGTAGCGAAGATGAATCACAATCCGCACAAAGCGGTTTCTCGTCCGACGAGGAAGACTACAAGGAGGAACACGCGTATTCGATGAATTCCAAGTTAGGCGAAATCGATTTTTCAGTACAAATAAATGCAGAGACAAAGGAACTACTCAACGAACTCCTGACTGAAGGAGATATGCTTGAAGTATCTCTCGATGAGAATATGCAACTCTTCCAAGTTTCTTTTCTCGCTAGAGACTTTGATAAACATCCGAATATTATTGATTTTGATGTAAGTTTATAATAAATACTAAGCGGTTGCGTTAACAATTAATAACCCTTTTTTTCTTCTTTTTAGTTGGCAGCGAAAGCACTAACACGCAAAGGGCGCAAGCGACGTTCCGAACCTGAGGAACCATCAAAGGCTAAAAAAGAAGTGATTGTGAATAAAAAAGCAAAGACCAAAAAGAATCAAAAGGAAACGACGAATGGGGTGAAACAGGTGAAGCGGAAGCGAAAGGGACGCGCTCGTAATTCGCAATCCAGCGACGAGGATGGCGATGAAGATGCAATGTGCGCCGTTTCAACGTGCCTCCAGCCGTCGGGGGATGAAGTTGACTGGGTGCAGTGCGACGGTGGTTGTGAACAGTGGTTCCATATGGCTTGTGTTGGCCTGTCGGCCAAGGACATTAACGAAGATGAAGATTACTATTGTTCGGCGTGTTCACCTCCAGAAACTGTTAAGGAAAGGTTAAAATTGGCTAATTCTAGTGACCTAGTTATAGAATATTAAGAGATTTGTAGGTACAAGTGAAATTGCTAAACTAAAACTAACTAAACTCTCTTGACGTAATCTATTCTCTTCATGACCAATTATTATTTGTTTAATTTGATTTTGAATGTTCAAATTAATTATTATAAGTAACTGGTAATTACGATTTTGAGCGGATCACATTTAAAATCTATTTTTTTACTAAACACACGTTGTGATAATTTGTAGTCTTTAGTACGTCAGAAATTACAAAATAGAACGGCCTTCCTTCATTTCATTTTAATTTTTATAATCAATTCATTTGCTGGTTTACCGCAAGCATTAACCCAGTGAATAAGTAAATAAAAATGACGCACTAATTACGTGATTAATTTATTTCATACAAATAATAATTAGTAACCTATATAAACGATTTTTATTATTTTTACTATTAGGGAATTAAGCAAATTATAGTTAAGAGATAATTATTTTGTCAATAGGATCAATAACGTGCGCTTCATTTCGATTGTATACCTTATCATGTCACGTACACAAATATTGTAAATATCATCTGGTTAGTATTGTTTCAATTGACGGACAGAGTCTGTCCGAATTATCATTGGCTAATATTAATCGCCTATTAATAGAATAATGAATAAACAAACGTTTATATTATAAAAAATAAAAATAAAAAATATATAATCATTGAACGGATGGTGATGACTGATGATGATTTTTATAATTGAAGTATAATAATTTAATTTTGAAGCAGTATTGTCATTGTGTTTTTTGAATAATGTAAATGTATATATTATGAAGGAAACAAAGAAAACTACTCTTTCTTTCAGTAGTCTGTAATCAGTATAATCTTCATTTATTTTTTTACACAAAGGAAGATAACGCGAAATAATAATATGAATGTCACTTAAGCATTAACATAAATATAAATGTTACTTAAGTTTTATTATCACTGTAAATATTTAAATGTTGACAGAATGTGTGAATGATTTATTCCTTCATTAAAACCGTTGCGTCACTGTCCATTAAATGATCAAATTAAGTATTCTATTTACTGAATTTATGTAAACTTGTAACATAATAACATTTTAACTATTCTTGTTTCTATTTCCGATACTCTTAAATGAAATGATTAATGAACTAAAGTTATAGTGTGCAAAATTGTTTAGAAATAACCAAGAACAAAAATCGGATGTTTAATTATTTAATTTAATATAATATTTAAATTAAGATATATTTGAGTATTGAGTACAATAAAATATATCTACTATTCATTGGTACATATACATGTATGTATTATGTATGGTTACACATCATAGAATGACGATTAACACCAAGAGGCCGCGTAAAAAGGATCAAATTAAAGGAGTTTACAGGTGTGTGTACTTTTATCCGGCGATTCCATTCGACTTAAAGGACTTTTGTAAATTAGTAATGTTAATCGCACATACATGTGGATAATTGTTGTGGTACCATTCAGGCATACGACCCCTGAAAGCACAAATTGTAATTCAAACATGAACATGCAACACATTGGTTGGTAGGTACCTAGTATCGACTCTTGAAAAATATGAAAGCCTTGATTTATTTCCATAGACTTCAATCAAATAGCGTGAGGCTAGAACAATGCCTCTGACACTATTCGGAATGTTGGCGGCCTCAGGATCCTCGACGGAAGTCTCGATGATAAGACACGTGCCACCAGGTAGATCGGTACGCCAGGCGCGCACAACACAATAGTCTTCCAATGGCAAAAGGCTGAGGTTCCTGCGTGTGTACTGAAATAGCTCGACGTTTTTATCGATTTGTGTTAAAGTACGCGTCGAATGCAATTCCTTGTCCCATTTCGGACGCTCCTTCAGTATTCTGTAGAGAACTTCGCCTGGTGGCGCATCAATTTCGCAACAAAATCGCCAAATGCGCAATGGATAGCCGTCCGTTATTTTTTTAAATGAAATTTCCATTTTTGGATTGTAGGTTTGAATGTAGATCCAATCCTTTTCGCGTGCTTCACGCATCATTACGCCTTGAACATCCGCCATGTAGCTTTTCCATCCGCCTCCAGTTTCCATTCCCAATTCGGATAACTTCATGACGCTGGTTTCTTTCATTTCGCTTGATGCACATTGTTGTATGAATTCTTTAGGTATCTATTAATTTTACAAAGAAAAAGAAAGAAACATAAAACTCAGACAAAAGAAATATAACTTACATTAAATAAGTTATTGCAATTTTGTAAGAAATACAGCAGACAATCATGAGCGGCCTTATTTTCGGCGAGTTCTTTTTCATGTGGAGCACCCAATCCCTGACGAGTCGTCGGAATCGAGTTGTAGTAGAACAATGAGGGCGCGAAACAAACAGCCAAATTACTTTCGTTCATTTGGTTTACCGTTGAATTTTCGGCGATACTTGTGAGGCATTTCAATAAAACCAAAAGTGCTTCGCAGTGTTCATCGGGCATCAAAAGCAAAGCGCATAAAACTGCCTGGCGGCGTTCTTCTTCCGGCACAACTACAACAAAAGAATTTATTCAATAATTAAGCTTTCAACATATACATATGAAAATGCAACTCAACTTACACTGAAATATTAAAATAAGTGTTTCAGATAATTTGTTGGTCAATAAAGCTTCAGGTAGTTCTCGAAAATATTGTTTGATTACATCCGCAATGTCGTGCGCTTGATATTCGCTGAAATTCAAGCAATCCCCTTGCGACTCAATCAAAAGTTTTAAGTTTAAAATCCGCGATTTGACCCCTGATTTTCTGAAAATCCCGACTTGATCATATGCGCTTTGTTGCAGCCATTGTAATGCCTCTTCTATGCCTTTTGGTAAAGCTGAGCCTGTCCTCTGTAAAATTACAGTTAACGGTACTCCAAAAACACTCTTCTCTCTATAAGCATGCGACTTAATTTTACGCATCAGTTTAGGAAGATCCCAGTTCCACCCAGTGCGATGTGTTGGACAATACTTTTCCATGTGCGCTGTAAGTTTAAGCAGAGCTAATTTGCGCAAAACATGCAATTGTGTGCAGGCCAATGTGAATATCGGTCGGCCGCCTTCCTCCAAATCAAATTTCTCATCATCCCATTCCTCCGAAGTGGAAAGTGCTCGCCATGTAACCCTCTCCGGATTATGACTGGGTGATGAACTTGTCCAGCGGTCGGTGCGATCGAACGATCTTGTTTTGCGATTTCTTCCGTATCGACTGTTATAGTCGGAATCGGGATCAGGATCCAATGGTGCGACTGTATCCGTATTATCGCTGGTACTCATTCCGCTTATTTGCCTTGATAAGAAATCCAACACTGGGGATCCTTCGCTCATAACACCGTCGCGTCCTCTTCGATGTCGGCTTGATCCAAAAATACCCAACTTGTCCCTTATCGATTGGTGTTTGGACTGTTGCTTTTTCAGTACGTTCTTATGCCATTCATCAATATTTGTCGCTGTAATAAAATTAAAAAAACAAACTTTTAATGTAGGTATACGCATTGATTTAATTCATCAAATAAATATATTCTCATACGCATTTCCAATTGATCAACGCGAGACCATCGGCGGACATCAGACTGATACGTCCAATTTTCACTAAGCGCACATTGTTCATCTTCATCATCTTCATGTGTTTGCTTTTGTTGTGAAACCCTGGCACATCTATTCAATGCCTGCAGTCGTCGGAATAATGATTTCATTACGGATGCTTCCAACATCGGGTGGTCTTGTTCCACGGCAGTAATATCGACTGGGAACTGTTGATCTGTATTAATATAAATGGATTTAAGTACATACATTTCTTTTGTAGAATATCCATGAAAAAAATTGTGTTGTATACCTTCGTAAAGTTGGGCATACTGTGGAAATCCGGCTGCACGAAGCCATTTGCATGCTTCCAACGCTTCGATTTCTAAAAATAAAACAAAAAACTCTAACATGTAATTTCGAAATTTTCACAAATTACACACACTTAGAAATGACAAAGTTTTCTTTGCACAATTAACAGGAAATAAAAGGAAAAATTAAGGATATCGTGCTAGCGCGCGCTTTTCACCATCGCAATTTTATTTATATATACAAACTTTGTTTAAACTTTAAATTATTTAAACAAAATACCTACCTGCAATCTTGTGTGCACGTAATTGTTTCCATATTTGTTCGGCCTTTCGCACTGGCCAATTGTCATTCACTTTAACACTAAGGCTACGAAAGAATTTATATTCTCTTATGCGGATGGACATAGTGAACGTACTCACCTCACAGGTGTCGAACGAACTGGGATGAAGTCTGTTTATTCACCTAGAATGAAAGGATAACTTATGCATGGCAACTCACCTGAATAATTAGATGATATTCAAAGCAATCTATGCATGAATTGTTGTATTGAAGGATATCAATATGGATATCTTCCCTCTTTCATCGACTCGTTTGCGCTTTAGGGCATATAGAGCCTGCCAATCTCGACATAATATCCTCATATGTTTACTCTTGTGATCGTCCTTTCTGCGCACTCTATTCACTAATACATTGCGGCACAATTTCCATTCATTACATTTCACATTTAATGAAAAACTCGTTTGCATATATCGTATAACAGTACATTTATAGTATAGGTAGAGGTAGGTACGATTATTGGAAATGGGAAAATCGAAAAACGTCAGCAAAAGGATTCACATTTCCCTTTCACTAATAAATGTTCGCTATTACTCGAAATCGTATAAATTTAAACTTGCCTTATAAAATAAAAAATTGTTTCATCAACTTTTGTAATTTCATTTTATTTTGAAATATTTTCGAGGTTTTTAAAAAATAATTAGAAAATCAAAGTAATTAAAATGCTAAAAAACTGGCACCTACACCATTTCTATATGTCCATATTAAAGTCCTGGAAGGACGTAGGTAAGAGTTGGACACGGGTGAGGGAGTTTGTACTGTAGGTATTTACTTGTCCTACAGTCCAAGTTGTCGTAGCGGTAATGCAACGAAAATAAAGCAACAATACAAGAATGTAATCAGACCAGTGAGTGACAACACCGTAGTGAGACCTCCCCAAGTCCCGTTGCTAATCTAAGTTGACCCCGCAGGCACTCTCATTCCCATACGTCCGTCTTACCTCCACCTGTAATTCTTCTAGCTATTTAAGAGCCACTTCACGAATTGCGACTTTCAGTCGTTGTGAACTTAGTTGTAGTGTACGCACAATGAAAATCCTTCTAGTCATTGCTGTTATCTTTACCCTTACAATACTAATCATCAGCGAAGAGGTCCAACTAGCAACTATTCATAATTTGGTGACTAATTAAGACTTTTTACAGATATCAGAAGATGAAACAAAAATTTTATTGAAATCAACGTACATGGATGGTTTTAACAGTTGTAAGGAGTTATTCACGAATATGGGATGCTTAAGTAAAAGTTTAAGGAAGCGTGCGACAAGACAAGATGAAATGGGTCCGTTTTGGGCGAATCGAGGCAAGAAAGATCCGTTCTATTTGCAGAGCAGACTTTATGCTGAAGAACCATGGTGGATAACTGCGCGACGCGATGATAATTGGAGTTTTGATCCGTATTTCGCTACACGGGGCAAGAAGTTTTTCAATTTTAATGGGGAGAGCAATAGAAACCGAAGAAATCCTGGTGGAATTTATATTGACGCAGTATCGCCATTTCTAGCAGCACGTGGGAAAAAAGATGCGACGTACGATCGCTGATTAGAATAAAGTTCAAATTTTCAAATATAAAAATGAAATGAACATTATTGGTTTGTATACTCATGCATTATTGATCTGTATGTTTAATGATTTAGTAGTGTAAAAAATATAATAATACCTAAACATATTTATACTTATTTTATATATTTAAAAATTAAAATTTTCTCCTGTTTCTTGGTAAATCAAAATCTTTAATAGAACGTCATCCATTATAATTCTGTTAGCAAACGAAGTCCATTCCAATAATTACCAAGCAACTCGCCTAACAATGAATTCTTAATTACAATAAAAAAAACTACATATATTAAGTAATGAAATAGCGCTTTGTGTGCACACAGAAATACTTCTTCTTGTACTCACATCCATTCATTATTTACATGATAGAAGAACAGCACAAAAATCAAAAAGTAAACCATAATTTCATAGACAAAACATCATCTTAAATGTGATGATGTGCAGCTGATGGTGATGCAACAGCAGCCGCTTGTGGCGATGGTGGCGTTGGAGTTGTACTTGCAGCGTTTTCCGTTGCTGGATGTTGAGCAGCCGGTTGTTGTTGTGTCCACTGCTGCCCTTGTTCGGCTTGCAAACGTTGGTGTGCTTGTTGTCGTGCTCGGAATTCAGCCGCCTTCAACTGCTCTAAATGAAACTGCTGCCGTTCGGTGATGAGTTGTTGCCTTTGGTATTCAAGTCCTTCTCGTTCGCGTTCCATTGTCGTTTCGAGCTCTTCAAAATGCCGTAATTTTATTTCCAACTTTTTCATTTGTGTCTCAACCAGCAGAGCCACCAATGATTTGATCTTACGTTCTTCAACAGCTGCCAAATGCTTAGCCTTCACTGCCGCGGCAGCTAGAGCAGCTGCAGCAGCGCTTTGCATTTCGCTATCGCGAACCGCCTTCTCGGGTTTGACGTCGACTTCCATTGATTCGTCCTTTTCCTCTTGCGGTTCTAACTTGGGTGTTTTTACCGGTTCTTCTGGTGTTTCTATGCCGTTTTTCTTTGTTTCCCCATCACTTTTCTCTTCATCTTTCACTTCCGGCTCCTTTTTCGTCTTATCGTCTTCTTCCTTTTCCGGTACTGTCCCTGCGATTCCACTAAGAGCAAGTCCAGCCGCAGGATCATACTTTCCATCTGTGGATGACTGCTCCACATTTTTCAAATGCGCATCCATGAGAACCGCGGGTACTTCGTCTTTAATACTGGCGAACTCGTTCATTGCGGACTTTGCTGCTGCGGCAGCTACACGCGGATCAACGATAGAAGCCAGGAAAGCCACTGTCGACATAATCGGATTTCCGGATTTGCTGAAAGGAATCGGTTGGTACGCCAGCGGTCCCAACGCACCACCAGCTTCAGGATCCTCTAGATAAGGATCTTCAATAGGGAGACGTAAAAAGTGCAAAATGCATTCATCCTGTGTTCGTGAGCCTACGTGTTCGCAAACTTTATTCCAGTCATCTTTATACATCTCCAGGCCTTCCAGCAACAACAAGGTTTCTTGCTCGGTCCAGTCTCTAGCTAACGAAGCAGCGCTTTTGTTCCTCATGGCACTGGGTTTCTTCGAATATTGATCGAGTTTAAGACCAAAAGTCGATATTTGTTCCACCGGTTCAATCTTCTTGGTTTCCGCGGTTTTATCCAAATCAAGTAGTGTTTTCGCCGCGCTAGGTTGCGGTGTTTTCGGTGGATTAACAGGTTGAAGTCCGGACGGCGTATCGGAAAGTATATGGAAGTGCGAGGTAGGTGGAGGACCGATAGGTGTCGGTCGAGATTCAGTATCTACTTGATAATTCACCAATCCCCATTGTTCAAGGAAAGCGTGAACCCGCATGATGGCACATACATCACCAGCAAGATTACGTCGACAAGCAGTACTGGTAATGTACTCGGTAGGATTCAATCTGTAAGTGTCAATCATGAAGTTCCTGTACGCCAAGTAAATTTCAGGCGTTTTGGATTTGTTCTTTCCGTTGAAGAATTCTGGCAATGCACGTTTTTCCACCTCGTGAATGGAATTGTAATCGAACCAGGCCGAATATGACGGAACAATAATGTGATGAGTCTGTTCGGTGACATTATCTTCCTGTCCATCGTCTTGAGTGGTTGTATCAGAGTTTTTACCGGTTTGAGAATCTTCACATCGCTCATCAGCTTCGTCTAAATCAGCTATGGATCCACCTTTGAGCGGTTGCAATTCGTGATCTTTCTTTCCCGTTGGCACTAACGTGGTTGCTGGTGGGGTAACTTCAGTTATGTTGGGCTCCGGGAGTGGGTCTTCCATTTCTTTTGTTAAATCTTCTGATTCTATGTCGTCGGGGCGAGACTTTTTGCCTATGGCGGGACTTCTACCGCTTTTTCGTTTCCCTCCCTTTAGTTGTGGTGGAGAAGGAGATCGCTTCCGCTTTTGTTTCTTTCTGCAATTGAACAAACGAACAAATAAATTATTTCAGGTAATTATAATTTGAATTGTCAGTACTTACTTGTTTTTATCGTCACCAATTGGATTCATAAAATCTTCAACGGAAAGTCGCATTTTATGCACTTTCTTTCGTCCAGCTTCGTCAACTTCGTAATCTTCTTCGCTCATCCACTCATTGTACTGATCGGAATCGACTAACCAGGTTGACGAGACTCTCCAAGGGCCATTGTGAGCAGGAGGTGATTCCAGTGGTAAACCTTCGCCAAAATCAACATTATTCATAAGAAACAAAATCATTATCAAACAGCAAAACAAATGTTAGTAGTTTTTGTGCATTTTGTACGTAGTTTCCAGACCCCCGCCGTGTTAGTCAAGAAGCCAAAAAATATAATGATTACCTTCCAAGATACCTTCAGCATTTACCCAAGTGTCATACGATTCTGGGAAATAGTACCAATGCATCATCATCATTTTATCTTGTCTCATACCAGGTCTGGCATACTCCTCTTCCAGTGGATCGCAATGCGGAAACAAAATGTGAGTGGCAGATGCATCGGTTTCAGCAACCTGGCCACCTCGTCGCTTCAAAATGTCTTTCAATTTCGAGGCAAGATTCTTGTCAACTTCAGCCTTGATGAAGACACTTGGTATCGTGTAGAGTTTGTTTTGGATTAGTGACTTTTCCATTGCTTGGAACATTTCGATGAGTTTTTCCAGTTTTGCGGGATTCTAGAAACAAAATAAATTATTCTTTCAAATTTATAATGAAAACTAAAATTGCAACCTTTCCAACTTGAAATTCAAACTTTCGCCAACTCTGATCCACTCGGAACTTGTAAGCGGCTGAAAGCATCATGCATAGGGCACCTCCAGGTTTGTAATCCATGAAGTACTTTACAGGTATGCGGGTCATTGGCGGCTTTTGGGTGTTTTTGCCTAAATTGTCTTCTTGGAACTGAAGCATTTGTATTATCAAAGTTGATAGCGTGCTGTTTGTCAATGGATCAGATTGTATGTGCTGCAAAAAGTCAATGAGTCGTGAACATTTACAATTTATAGCTGTTGTGACAATCTACCTTTTTCGAGTTCTTTTGGAGCCATATCTTAACAGTGGCTAAAGCATTTAGAGTTTCAGGGTTCTCAAAATACTTGGTGTTGGGACCACCGTCCTTTTTCGGTCCAAACGCAAGCATTGTAATTAATCGGTAATAATTTTTCAATGAAATGAATCAATTGAACAATGGTTCGGCTCGTTCGCACATACACAATATAACTTAAAGATTAGTAATTATAAGAGACGATTAATTCTTTGTTTTTATTCTTAGATCGAGTACAGTTTGGTAGAGTTAGCGCAAAGAAAGACACAAAACCCGGTATCCAAACTAATTTCGATTATGAGCTATGGCCAGCAAGCCAAGCAAGCCAAACAAAAACTAACCAAATCAAAGCGTCAAAACAAGACGTCAACTTCTCTGTTCAATGTTGCCAAATTTCAATGTACAGTATAGTTCGGTAAACGCAGAGTGGTGGCGCTAGAATGTCCTTTCGTTCTTTCGTTCAGACTTTCCTTAGAAATTAAATTATGAAATTAAATTATGAAAGAAAACTCTGCGATTTTGAAGTTCTCAATAATTGCAATAGTTGATCAGATATATTATTAAGTGGATTATTGGCAATAGATGTTTATGCTATGTAAATATTAATTAAAATGAAAATTAAATAAAAAATCACTTTGCTTCAATAATCGTGTACAGATGGCGCCCTAATGTCAGAAATTCGAATTTAAATTTTTATAAATTGGTTAGATAGGTTGGTAAGTCAAACAGAAAGAAGTTTCATTTTCTATTATATGGAACTTCAAATTTATAAGTGACATAAAATGATCGGTAATGTGTTTTTTTCTACTCACAGGCGGAAAATAGCAAAGGCTGTATGATTTTTCCAATGTGAAGTTGGCCTTTGCCGAACGCAAACAAAATGCGTGCGGCACAAATCTTTTACCGCACGATTTCTTTTGCCATACGATTTTTATTTACATTGTTGTTATGGTAACCACCATAAAATATATCGAATATTTGTCATAATATTAATCGCTGACGTTTAGATATATGTCATTTCAAAATATTAATGCTAATATCATACTGGTTACACGATATTACGAGGGGCTTGTACATACTCCCGCCGTTTTAAAATATAGTAATCACTAGTGATTACTGGTTCGCGCTTGCACACTTGCGCTTGCACAAGCAATCAACCGGTCAACATAGAGTTCCAGGTATGTTTATCCGCCATTTTGGAAATCAACATAATTACAGTGTAACGTTGGTTGCCTATAGTCAATCTAAATTCGCAATCTAATCCTAAGAAATTCAATATATCAATTAATTTTATACAATCGTGGATACGGACGCATGGCCTCATGGGAGTGAAGAGTGAAACGTGGCTGGGAGTAGCCGCATTTCTTTGTAGTAACTTTTCTGTCGAGTTAAAGTTGAAAGCAAAGAACTAGTAAAGTCACAACTGCGCTTTCACCTTTTCTACCCGTCTCTGCCGAGTGATAGAAAAGTTATTACTGGTTCGCGCTTGCGCACTTGCGCTTGCACAAGCAATCAACCGGTCAACATAGAGTTCCAGGTATGTTTATCCGCCATTTTGGAAATCAACATAATTACAGTGTAACGTTGGTTGCCTATAGTCCATCTAAATTCGCAATCTAATCCTAACAAATTCAATATATCAATTAATTTTATACAATCGTGGATAACGTATAGTATACAACGCGGGAGTAATTAGCAGTAATTACTGCTAGCCATTACTCCCTCCTTGTATAATATACTATTTCCTACGAATGCTCAAAAGAATATGAAGATTCGTTGTCGCTAGACTTTGACAAATAAAATCGAAAGTGCCATCCAGACCATATCTGATAACGGTTTTTACGGTAGTGTGTAAGAAAGATAACTATAAAATAAATCATTCTTATTGGTTAATAACTCCAAAAACAACAATGCCTAATGGTCTGGAGGTTTGGATCTGGATGGCACTTTGTCAGCAGAAATCAGCTGTTACGAACTGCCCTATGAGCTTGTGATCGAGTAGTGATCTGTCACGTGACTCCAAAGGTATTAAAGCGGCCCATACACTTTCAACCTAGTCGTCAAATTGTGATGTTGAAGGCTAGGTTGACCGTCTGTGGGCAGGTTGATGTTGAAATTTCATGTTGAGTACCAAAAGTTAAAGAAAATCAAAGTGGTTTGGATTTTTGGTGGGCACTGGGCGGAGCCTGATGTTGGCGACCAGGCAGAGACGCATGTGTGGCACGGTTGACGACATGCGCTTGTAAACATCAGTTGTTTTTTGGGAATTGTGAAAACTTGTGGGAAGGCCAAAATAAAACTGATGTTTATCAACTTTTGGTTGACATGTGTGTGGGCAACAACGCCAACCTAGTTGAGGACAAGGTTGACGACTAGGTTGAAAGTGTATGGGCCGCTTTACGAAAACTGATAAGAGCGGAGGTTGAACGAGCAAAAATCAGATTTGGGTGATATGCGACTAAGCAGGTAAAAAAAAATCTTTACCCTTTCTCCAACGGCGCGGCGCTAGCATTCACGCTCGTAACTTTCGGATTATTTTAGTTGACCGCTGGTCTCGCACCACCCCTTGCACTACTGCAAACTACTATAGTTATAGGTGCGCGTGTGTTTGCCAGCGAATGAATTTTATCTTATTTTAAGCTCACAAAAAAAAAACTATTTTGTATATTTCATATAAATTTGAAAACTATAGAGAGAAGACTAGGTATGATACATTATGCTATCATAGGAGGACAAATAATGGTACTGATTGAAGTAAACAATTTATTTTAAAAAATATTTCTTATTGTAATCAAACAAAAATAATATGTATATAAATTTTAAACCACATATAGTTATATTTACACAATTGCGGTTCGTGGAAATAAACAATTATTTATTTTAACCTTTACTTTTGGTTACAATTTCTTTGGGCTTAAAACACTTGATTTTACTTACTTAAACAATAGCTCAATGGTAAGTGGTTAGTGAGTTGGCTCTGTCCAGTATTGTTC
>JARJEB010015659.1:0-10024 GCA_030264535.1 Liometoxenus newtonarum | reverse complement strand
ACGGATGCTGCCGGTTTTACAATTTTAAGACTTAAAAAAGAAATTATTTATTATAATTGTAAAAAATAAAAAAAAATCAAATAAATTAGAAACAACATGCATTTAAAGGCTGAATCATCTACAGAGTGTTTCAATAAATTATAAATCTATTTCGTTATTAATATTTATTATATTTTAATATACAGTAAATTTATTTATCGTGTGGCCATGGAGATTTACATGTTAAAAATTTTAGGTCATTCCTGCTCAATAGTTTGCAATTCTGATAATTTTTAATACCGACATTGGTTCGATTGCTTAAGAAAAATTTTTTTTTAAAAAGTGAAAAAAATTTTGAAATTTTATCGTAGGCAACCACACTAACATTAATTATTTATTGATCCAAGTAACGATTCCGCCTATGTATGCAATCCATTTTACCTACCATGTTATTTTCAAATTTTATCATTTTTTAAATTTTTTTTCCGAAGCAATTGGACAATGGTCGGTATTAAAAATCATCAAAACGGCTTAAAAATGGTCTAAATTAAGAAGTGATTTTTTTCTTTGCAAACCATTGCGCAGGAATTGCCGTAAAGTTTTTAACATGTAAATCTCCATAGCCACACGATAAATAAATTTACTGTATAATTC
This sequence comes from Liometoxenus newtonarum, assembly GCA_030264535.1. Taxonomy (NCBI): domain Eukaryota; kingdom Metazoa; phylum Arthropoda; class Insecta; order Coleoptera; family Staphylinidae; genus Liometoxenus; species Liometoxenus newtonarum. The sequence continues at coordinate 9,391 of JARJEB010015659.1, read as the reverse complement.
AAATATTCTGTAAACACTTGGAGCAGCAGCAATAAACGTACATATAGATATGAACTTATTAACTTCTACAACTAAAATTTGTAGGTACTTAAATACTTCTTAGGAAAATTTAATTTCATTTATTGTATCTATATTAATATTTATAAATTATTAAACAATTCGGCATAAACTTATAACGACTATTCGAAATTTTACTAATATAGGTACCTATGCTTAAATGACCAAAGCATGTAAATCCTTAATTAATTTTACTTCTTTTGGTTGGCTATAGGGTTAGTTTCTTTTGCGTTACAAGAAAAGAAATTAAATCATAATTATATAAGTAACCAAAAATGTAAAAGCAGAAACAAGAAACCAAGAAAGTTTCATATAAATGTCATTAAAAAGCTTCCTGTCTATAAAAACATGCGTGCGTTTATTATTTATATGCGTACAATAATAAAAATTTTAAATTCATATTCGAAAACATAAATTAATGAGCAGTTTGTTAAAATCATGCGTGACAACGACAACATTGCGGTCTCGCATATTAGCGAAGTCAGTATCAAGTTTCGGTTCAAGTTAAATTGATAAAAAAATATTGGATTATAAAATAGGTTCGATATCAACAAAAAATTATTAAAACGAAATAAAAAATACGGTGTGGGACACTGCACAACTTTCCGATACTTACTTAGATATAACGAAATTAGTTCCAGAAATAAAAAAAACGATGGAAAGAAGTTTCACTTCCGCACTATAGTGTATTTCATCAGTTCGAAGAGTAAATACGAAGCGGCAATTACAACCGGTAACAATGATTGATTTTTGTCCGCAAATGTCGCCTCTTTTCTATTCGATCTTGTTCACGACGACTTATAAAATCGTTGATCAAAAAAGAATAAATATTGCCAATCAGCCAATTTTTTGGCAAACATTTTTTGATAATTCTGCCAGTATTGCTTTATGTTCCAAGAATTATTATAACGGTAAAAAATACGTTGCGAGATTCCGCACAACTTTCCGATACTTAGTGTAGTATAGCGAAATTAGTTCCAGAAACAAAAAAAATGATGGAGATGATTTGCCCTTTCACACTATCGTCTACTTCATCAGTTCGAAGAGTAAATACGTAGCGGCAATTACAGCTGGTAACAATGATTGATATTTATCCGCAAATGTGGGCTTTTTTCTATTCGATCTTGTTCGCGATGACTTATAAATTCGCTGATCAAAAATAAATAAATATTGTCTATCAGTCAACCTGTTTTCATTCAACTTTATTTACTCTGTGCAAAAAAAATATCAACTTTGTATTTTAATTTTTTTTTGATAATTCTTCCAGTTCTTTGTGTTCTAAAAATTATTAAAACGAAATTAAAAATACGGTACGGGACTCCGCACAACTTTCCGATACATAGTTATAACGAGATTAGTTCCAGAAACAAAAAACGATGGAAATAAGTTGCCCTTTCACATTATCGTGTATTTCATCAGTTCGAAGAGTAAATACGAAGCGGCAATTACAACCGGTAACAATGATTGATATTTGTCCGCAAATGTCGGGTCTTTTCTTTTCGATCTTGTCCGCGATGACTTATAAAATTGCTGATCAAAAATGAATAAATATTGCCTATCTCCTAACCTGTTTTTAATCAACTTTATTCACTCTGTGCAAAAAAAATATAATTTACATTCACTCATTATAATTTAGCACTTCTAATTATTGTAAATCAATAAACAAATTACTTTTTTGTCAATTTAATAAGACTAAATTTAAATATTAATTTAAAGTAAAACCTTTTTTTATGCACGAATGAAAGTATAGATTATTATAATTTATTTGTAACCTGAAGCTACAATTACTGGTCCAAAACATTTTTATTAGTTAATTGTCTTGTCTTTCGAAGATTGCTAATTGTAATTATTGAAGACATTTACACATGATCATAATTTCTAATTATAATGAAGACAATTTTAATACATTTATGAATGTAGAATTTTCTGCATGCACATATTATTGGCACATTTGCCATATATCAGTTTCTTCGAATTGCAATTAAGTTCTAAACATTATGATCCGACGATGCAACTGCTCCTCTCGCGTTCTTATTAACACATACAAACACCCGCAATTGCATTTGAAAATAGTGAATTTACAGAATGCATGGCCGGCGGTATTTTGAAAAATTAAATTTATTACTATTGAAAATCGTTTTTAAATACCAAATATCCAGTTCCACTAATTACCCAACTAAATAACGTTTATTTGAAATTTCAAGAAAATTAGATATTTCAACTTTTTTTCCTTTCAATGGAACTTTATGATTTTTTAGGTAACCGAAATGAGTCAAAATTATTTTCAAATTTTGGCATTTTTACTTTCCGACTTACCGTAGGTATAGTAAGGAAAGATAGGTGTTCAGGCAAAATATCGAAATATTCAATTTATTTTACATAATATGAAATAAATCGGTGCGTTAAATTCGTACCGTACAACTATCCGACATTTACGATCGACGAGTTCCACGAAATCGTAGTGAGCATGATCGGAAAGTTGTGTAGTGCGAATTTTTACTTTAGAATTTTATAATTGTCTGTGCGTGTTAATATTAAAGGATTCAAGTATAGGTTTCAGATTAGTTAGCCGTCGTAAATCCTTTAGATCAATTTGTTGACTCGATGAAATATTTATTTAGTTAACATAAACACGTTTACAAAATATTTGTTTGTATTTTACATTGGTGTCAACACATTGATACACAGAAAGATATGAGTTTGGGAATTTTATTAAATTTTTCATAAAATTATCGCCTCTTTAAACATATTCTCAGCCTCAACAATAAATTAAGGTTATTAACATACAAGAAAAAATCAATAACAGATCGAAAAAAAAAACTATAAAAGACAAATTAAAATTCACTGTAACCAACTGTGAGACCAGGACAACTCATAAAACTGGAACTTTTAACCGCGCTCGTTCAATACCACGACCGAAATTAATTAAAAGTAAAACGCACTGAAATTAAAATTGAAATTGTGTCTTATAACTAATAACCTTCACAATGACAGCGATTTCTATAAAATGTCTCGTCTCGCAAAGTGCCAGTGGAAGTTATAAGATGTAGTTTGATTTCTTGTTGTCTAATGTTTCTTGTTTCCACTTGATTTGCAATTTCGATGATAATTAGAAAACGAAACGACCTAGAGAACTATATAACAGACTCAAGTGTCAGTATCCGGAAGTGTTGCCCCCAGTCAAGACTTCAAGGACTTTTATTTTACGCGTGATATAGATTAACGCAATAGTCAATGTAAAATGTAACGTAGATGTCGACGTTTTGTGGTTGAAACCGGTACCTTGGAAGATATAAATAAATATACCTCAACGCTGCGCGTTATTCTGATATAATTATGTTAAGTAGTCAACGAATGCGCAATGTTGCGTGTACTTACATACTTACCTGTAGACTAAATGTTTCAAAAAAGGTATAGGAAACCATACTTACAATTTATATTTGAAAATTCAGATTATGCAAATTGTAACCGTTTTTTGATTGAGTCTTATTTATCTTTTTAAGCAGCCTGTTCCAATGCAATATTCTGATTTTATACCTATATACTGACATAGGTATTTGACAAATTAGTTAATACACTCTGTATAAATGTAAGTAAATCGCAAGGAAAACTAGAGTAAGGTACGTGTTACCGTACTGAGTGATTAACTTGCATCCAAGCTTATGTAACATAATCAACTGAGCGCATACATATACATTACTTAATTACTAATTAGAAATTCATTATTGGTGTGGTGCACACTGCACAGTGCACCTAGGAAGGAGTTTGTCGATGGAAGATTTGCATAAGCTAATTAGCAAGCGTTATTTTTTTTTTGATTAGGCGCATGACGGCATGTAACAAAGTCCACACATTCCTGAATTTTCAAACGAGAAAATTGAACTTTCAAAGAAACGTACCTGTGTCATATCTGATAGCTGTTTAGAATATATCAACTGTCAGTAATGACACAGAAGCAACACCTAGTGTCCTTTACATTAAAGTTTGGTGACTTTCAGCGTGTCAGTCATGTTGTGTGGAGGTTGGAAATTGCGAGAAATTTAAATTTACCTCAAAATGCAAATAGCAGATTTAATTTTCCCGCAAATTTCAACCTCCTCACAACATGGCTGCCGAAAGACGCAAAGTGACGCTTCTGTTAATGTTAATGAAAAAGGTGCCGCCTGCTGGGTTCCCAGCATTCTCGGCCACTGATATGCAGAAGTTAAGTTCGTTCAGGTTCTTACTTAGTATAGGCTATAGGTCTGCATTCATATAAAATACCTATAAAATAAAATAAAGGAAACTCTTGAGTGCCTTGCGCCTTCTTGAGATGGGCATGCTCCAATTCCCATCCACAATGTGTAACAGATACCTACGAACACGAAAGCGTGTTTCCACGGCTTGACTTTGGATTTGCGCTTTAATTAGTGCTTTCTTGACACATCCGTAATATTAGACCTGTTACTATGCGCCACCTGAGGTTCAAATTTACACCATGGGATCAATAAAAATTAAATTTAAAATAATCACAATGAAAATATCTTTTTCATTAAAGATGAAAATAGTTTGCTTACTAACAGGTGCCCATTATTATTTAATTGGATTAAATAAGCTCGATGAACTAAAGAAAATTTTGAAATTTAATTGTTCACTGGGGATATTTCGGTTTTATAAATGGTTATCATTCTAAGCGGCACTTTTTCACGTTCGATTAAAAAATTAATATGTACGTACATACACAATAATTACTTATTGTATATACAGAATATTCATTTATCGTGTGGGCATGGAGATTTACATGTTAAAAACTTAAGGTCGTATTAATGGGTCTCCTGCGCAATAGTTTGCAAAGTAAAAGTCACACTCTTAATTTGGACCATTTTTAACCCATTTTGATAAGTTTTAATACCGGCCATGGTCCGATTGCTTAAGAAAAATATTTTAAAAATTGAAAAAATTTGAAATTTTATCGTAGGCAAACACATTAACATCAATATTTTTTGATCGGAATAAATGTATGCAACCCATTTTGCTTACAATGTTATTTTCAAATAGTTAAAAATGGTCCAAATTAAAAGTGCGATTTTTTTCTTTGTAAACTATTGCACAGGAGACCCATTATAACAAGACCTAAAGTTTTTAACATGTAAATCTCAATGGCCACTCGATAAATGAATAGTCTGTATAATTTAAGTCCATACGGACTTGAAAATATAAAGTTTAAGTGAACTTTAAATGTTGCGATGTATAATGGGTAATGGATCTGAAATTTCTAAGTATATAAAAAAAACCGCAAGAATGACGAAGAAGAAATGACAAAATTGGTTCCGTCGCTGATGACTTGCTTGCGTTTTCACTGCAAGAATCTCATCAATTTTCTTTTTATCTGCGATTTTTTAACAAACTTAATTGGCTTTTAAAGTTTTTAGCTTTTTAAAATGACGTGCATGTGACCGGCACCAAATGAAGTGCATTGCCTTATATTTAACACTTTTAGCACAAAAACATTAAATATTTATTAATTGAGGGACGACAATACCAATGCTTATTTACTAAAATGCAAATTTTCAGTAGGATGATCAAGAAAAAAAGTTGAAAATTTATTTATTGTATAAACAATAAATATTCAAATTTTTTATTCAAACACATTTGAAATTTAATACGTTATGGCTTATCATATACTTAATAAAATTGTTACAATTTACATACAGAAGCCATTGAAATAAATTACATGATTGTATGTATTGCTACCAACATCTTAACCTTATTTTTAATGAATAGTTGACTTCGGAGATTCTTGGATATAAGAACTTCAAATTTATCATCAAATGTGGAAAAAATAAATACTTTTAACATCGAGTTTAGACGAGCAAAAAACCTGCGGACCGAATTTAATAATAACACATTTGCAATAAACCGTAGACGATTAGGAGAAAGTTATGATGCCCAGTCGTACTTCCTTTAACCGTCTTTAATTCTCTTTCTCAAACTCATGGCGTATAACGATAGTTAATACTTGTATTTCTGATTTCGATACATAAATTAACAAAACCTAGTGACCAATCATCAACTTCTTTAATACGAGTTGTCATTTCAATATGCCTGTGCGAAAAATAATAAGAAAAAATTCTCATCAAATCAGGCATCTACAACATTTCTTTATTTATTTTTTACTTTATTTTTTTACAACATACCGAAGTCGTGTAGGCATAGGAAAGATAGGCGATCATGAAAATAAATCGGTACGATAAAATTGCAACGCACAACTTTCCGACAATGCACACTACGATTTGGTATTATAGAAATCGTCCATTGATCGGAAAGTGGAAATTGTACAGAAATTTAGTGATATCAAATCATAATAGACGACATAAAACTAAATGCCGGAAAGAGCTGGTACCAATTAGCCCAGGACAGAATTAAGTGGAAAAATTTAGGAGTGGAAGAAGACAGGCTGCTGAAGAAAAAGAAATCATAATCAATGTCATTTCCACTTTCCATTATGGTCGGAAAGTTGTGTGATGCCGATTGTTTTACTTTGTCCATATGTTAGTTATTTATTTTTAATGTTTCACTCATTTATAAGAAACAATTGCATCTTTTCATAGTTTTTCGTTTTGTGCTTGGACAATTTATTATTCTTTTTCAATTCTAGAATGCGCTTTCTTAGCACATGTTCAAAGTTAAAAGAAATCTGTGGTGTGTCTGCATCGTATTTTGTGATTTTGTTCTTTTGATTCTGCTATTATTATTTATATTTTATCTATAAAATAGATCTGAAAATATTTAAAACATTATTCTATTAAGTATATAGTTTTACAAGAACGGAATGTAACACATGTAGAACAGTCATTTAAATTATTGTTATTGGTTTGAGGAATTACAAGTTAAATTTACATAAACATTTTTTATTATAAATATTTATAAAAGTATAATAACAAGCTCAGTGATATTGGGCTCAAAATATACAAAGCATTGGTAAAATTAAATAAATATCATTAAAACTGCTTACGAACTATCAAATTTTGGTTCAATTGTCCCAGAAAAAGAACATTTTAAATAAGTCCCTTATTTTTAAAGATAATTGGTAAAGTAATGTCTTTATAAACACTCAGTACATTATAAATCGATGATTTGTTAATAATTTTTTTATTTAAATTTCTTGATCACGGTAATACCTTATAATTTTACGACATACCTTGGAGGCATATTTTAAGGAAAACCGTAACATAAAAGTAAGTTTTCGGTCGTACACATTAAACCGTTCTTCGAAAATGATTAATAACCTTACTCAAGAACCACTGCACCAATTTAAATACAGATTACATTTTTTTTTTTATTTCTTATTTTCAGAACGCAACAATGTAATGCTTTGATCGACTCGACGGACTCTTTTCGCAAAAACAATTTCAACTTCAACATTTCCAGGTAAGAATAAAATTTCCTTCTTTTTGATCTTTCAACTTTATGTGTACACATTAGATCTAAGACATTACACATAAAACATACTATGTAAGTATAGAGAAAGAACAAATAAACCAACAACAAAGTTTGCAAAATATACATTCAAACGATGCCAAAATTTATTACGACCATTTTCCAATTGCCTTTTTCGGACATGTATTCTCTCTTGCGTTGCGAATCTTACTAATCTTTGGTTTATGGAATTGAAATGAAAGATTTCCCGAATTGTTTACGATGTGCTGACTTAACGTGCTATGATAATAATTTATCGTAAGATATTAAATGATGTGACTAAAACAACAAACGAATGCTTACAACAAAATACAAATTTCAATAAATATGGAATGGCTGCGCATATAGATATAGAAAAGTTTGACTGGCTTTACCAAAAGCAACTTTAGAATGTTTGGATGGTTTGTTCAATTTATACAATATACGGTAAATTTATTTATCGTGTGACCATGGAGATTTATGTGTTAAAAATTTAGGTTATGTTAATTCGTCTTCTGCACAATAGTTTGCAAAGAAAAAATCACAGTCTTATTTTGGACCATTTTTTACCCATTCTGATAATTTTCAATACCGGCCATCATCCGATTGCTAAAAAAAAAATTTGAAATTTTATCTTAGGCAACCACACTGACATCAATATTTTATTGATCTGAGTAAACGATTCCGCCTATGTATGTCACCCATTACTCCCTACCATGTTATTTTCAAATTAAACATGTTTTTTTAATTCCGAAGCAATTGGACGAGCGTCAGTATTAAAAATCATCAGAATGGGTAAAAATTGGTCCAAATTAAGAATGTGATTTTTTCTTTGCAAACTATTGCGCAGGAGACCCATTAATATGACCTAAAGTTTTTAACATATAAATCTCCATGCTCACACGATAAATAAATGCATTTAGATAAATGTCCAGGCGGAGAGGGATAGGATAACTAAAACTTAAGAGTCAGTCAGTAAGACGAACGACTAAGGAAATACTTGATTTTGAATATTGTACGAGAATTCTACCGGTTGCTTGCTTTTTGCATTCCAGGTCCTCCCCTTTCTAATCACTTCCCCACCTTATACTAGTCATTTTTATGTATGGTTGTTCCAATGTTTTGTATGTGTGTTTTATGTATTTTGTATGTGTATTTAAATCTCTATGGCCACACGATAAACAAATTTACTGTATAAGTTCGTGCGTCATTAGTTTGTTTGTATAACTATCGGCTGATGACCATTTTCAGATTTTCTTCTGTGCACAAGAACAAGACACAAGTCAATTATATGTATACGCAGAAACGCAAAATACTTTCACCAAATACATTAACCTATCATCAGTTCTATTAATAGATACTATATTATGAGTACCGTTGACTTCAAGATAATCTTAATGAAATCAAACCAAGAACTCGTATTTAAAGTTTATCAAAATTTGAATCAGGGAAGTAAAACGTTCCTAAGCATGGAATATACCATACCAACAGAAGCGTGTCTTTTGCATTGAATTTCGAGAGGCCTCGTTTGGTGACCTTCGGCGTGTCAGCCATGTTGTGTGTATGTTGCAATTTGCGGGAAATTTGAATTTAATTCACAATGCAAATATAGCACATTCAAATTTCCCGCGAATTCCAACATACACACAATATGGCTGACACACTGAAAATCACTAAATGAGGCCTACTGAAAGACAAGAAGTGAACCTGCCTTTCGAAATATAACCTAAAACCTGAAACAAAACCTAGTTACACTGTTGGAATACATTTTTTTTGAGTTTATTTATAACTATTGTCGTTTTTTTACTTTCCGGCCACATACCGAAGGTATGTAGGTATAGGAAAGTAAGGTGATCATGAAAAAAATTAAAGTCTTATTTTTCCTTGATTCGTGGAG
>JARJEB010015649.1:0-25123 GCA_030264535.1 Liometoxenus newtonarum | reverse complement strand
AGAAGATCGTATCACTTTGATTTTTTTTTTGCACAATATTTGTCAACTAATTAACCACATTCTCTGCGAAAATTGGCATCCCAAACGAATTTTTTCAATTGTAAAGATCAAAATGAAATTTCAATTAAAAGTGCGTTTAAACGACCCGCGTGTAAGAGTTTCAACCCAATTTACATCGCTATTTAAAACGTCACTTTGTCACTTGGATCCTTTTCTTTTTAATTGTATTAATACTCCTTATGACAGTCAATAAAGGATTAGAATTCGGTTGATTGAAGATTAACAAAAGCTGATTTAATCATTTGTTGCATGTGAAAATTAAATTTACCAGTGTTTCAAATTTTTTTTATTAATCTTGAAATGTACATCTTGCTTGGAAACTGTTTATTTTCAAAAAAAAAAATTCGCAAAGGTGTTGAAATTTCTTGAGCGCTTTGCGCCCCGTAATAAAGTTTTACAATACACTTAAATTCACTTTTATGATTCTGATCTTTAATTATAAAATCAAGTATAAAATACAAAATTTTAAATCGAAGTTAGTTTGAAAACAAAGTGACGTTTTAAATAGCGATGATGTATATTGGGTTGCATACGCAACTGAAACTCTTACACGCGGGACGTTTAAACACACTTAATTGAAATTTCATTTTGATCTTTACAATTGAAAAAAATTCGTTTGGGATGCCAATTTTCGCAGAGAATGTTGTTAATTAGTTGACAAATATTGTGCAAAAAAATCTAAGTGGTACTGTCTTCTGGAGAGCCACCATCAGCATTATTAATTTTCCAATGTAAATTCCCATGTAACACTTTGAAATACCACGCACGGTATGTATAATTACATAAAATTTTAAATTTAGAAACGAATCTTTAATTCGCCATAAAGTTGTGAAAATAATTGAAAATGTTTCTGTTTATTATAAAAATTCATTAATTTCATTGTTGCCAAATTATTTTTATGTTAAAATTTAAAGCATACTTATAAACTAAAACTATTGGTGCAATAATACAATTCAATGAAACTGTAGGTTCATTTCAAGCAAATTCTTTCAACACCGGAAATACTGTAATATACAATTGTTTCAAAGACAATTTTTGAATTGGCGCCAGTGAAAATCCTTTTATACATATCATGCGTTTAAAATAGTTTCACAGGCTTTATAATTATGTATAGAGAGTTTAGAAAATATTAGAAAATTTGACGTCAAACATACTGCATATACATAAGAGGCCCTACACACGCTCAGACTTAACTTTTGTTAAAACCGTGCAGGCAAGTCGGTACAGGTATGTGTAGGTATAGAAGACGCGGACTGTGCGTATTCTCGGCACGATTTGGGCTGACTTAAGTTAAGTCTGAGCGTGTGTAGGTCTCTATATAGGTCAACTGAATCAAAGAATGTAGGTATAGTTTAGAGGAGTTCAGTCAAAACCGCACGAATTTGGACGGTACGGTTTTGACTGAGTTAAGCCTGCGCGTGTGTAGGGCTCTTAAGTAAACGAAAGTTTTCCATGACAGCGCCTAAAAATCGTGCACATTCCCTTTTTTCCTTCGTTCTGAATTTTATTATCAAAACAATTTGACGTTATAAGCACGTTGATGGTGAGGTATTGCGTTATAATGAAGATTGTACGTGCCGTGAAATTGTTATGTTATATGAAATGGTACATTTACCGCATCGCACCTATTTTTTTGTTCATTCTTTTGTACCTTCCAAATAAATTTTTTGCTGTTAATATATAAATTATTTAGAATAAATATATACGCGTGTAATACTATAATTATTATAATACTTATTTGTAGATCGGAATTTTGTTCTAATTAATGCCAAACTTAATTCGAATCACGATCACGCATTCATATTGGATTCAAATAATAATTCAATAATCGAATATTCCTTGATAAATCACTCTAAATCAAACACCGATTTTGTTATCATTTATCATTTTAGATTTGTAAATGCATACGTTGTAGTTCTAAGTTCTATAATATATGGAAACTTAGAAAAATGAAAGCAATGTAAACAAAGATTGGGAAATATCTTGTATATTATATAGAAATTAATATACAAACAACACGCCATTATTGAATTACGATATGGTTATTTTATAAAGTTTATTTATGTTTATTTTTTATTTTTTAACAATTTGTATTATACCAATAACTAATAAGTACAAAGAAAACGCGATTTCATATTTTAAATTGTAAATTTGCAAGTGAATGCAGTATATGAAGTAAAATATAAATAAGTAAATTGCAAAAAAAGGAAAAACGAAAACAAATAACGGTATAAATTGCATTTGAAACGCTTTTGAATTTCTTTGAAGGCACTGAGTGTTTCTGTAAAACAATAAAATGTCTAATTTTACATTTTCACTAATGTTTATATGATTTAGTTTGTATGTTCGCAAGATTAAGACGCGTTTAGTATATTTGTACAAGAAAAAATTAAATGGCTGGCTAGTGTATAGTATAGAGACGGAACTAAAAATAAATCACACTCGGCTCGTAAATAATCGGCGAAAACCCCGGAAAAGTCGCCATATCATTTGGTCGTTTTTGTTTTTGTTTTCTATAACCGTTTCGACAACTGGACTACTTGTTGTGCCCACAACAACGCACCATTTATTGAATTTGTACATAATATGTAGAACGAATAAATAATAATAAAAAAGTTTTCTATTTTTCTATTTGTTTTGGATAGCATTGTATTTCTACTTACTGTACTAGTCTTTTTACTCGGACTGCGGGGAAAATGAACGACGTTGTCGTCTGTAGATTCGCAACGGTTGGCGACTTGGTGATTTACACATACAGGGTTTTCCGAAATAAGCGGAACACATAATGACGCAAATATCTTTTCGTTTTATTTTCATATTTTTCACTTCTAAGAATTTTACGAAACTTTTGTTTGAAGAATGTGTTCAATTTTTTCGTCCGTGGTTTCAAAGTCTTTTTAACGGTTTAAAAAGATGAGACATTCTGGTTATGTTTGAAAAACCTGTATATTTTACTTGGTTATTTGCTAAATATTTTCTTCGTCAAGCGAAAAAATCAGCATAAACGTTAATAAGTTATGACGAGTTCATGCTAAGAAATAAATTATTTATAAAAACAATACAAAAGTAAGTAGAAAACAGCAAAACCTCATTATCTTTTTTTGTATATGTAATATATTTATATTTTCGTTCAGTTTGTAAAATAGTTGCAGCTGGATATGTAGATTAAATGTGAAATGAAAGAAAATTTGTTACAAGTTTATTTTGTTTTGACGCTGTAAGTGTACATTGTCAGGAAACTGACAGCAAGTATCATCGTGCATGGGGTGGGATAATCCATAGGCGCCCGACTTTTGAAAATAGGGTATTTGTTTTTTTTTTCACATTTATCTCTAATCTCTAATTGCCATGTCCGTGATTCTGAAAAATATAAAAATATAAAAAAATAATAAAACTCGACAAATTTTGAAATCTCTGAAGAACGGTATGACGTCAGAGTTTTCGTGTCTCGGTAATATTCGCCTGCAGATGCAATGTAACGGGAAGGTAGAATCTAGCCAAAATCTCATTTGTCCGAAAGCTGATTTAGCCGATGTCGTAACATCTCGTAACACTTCGTACTAATTCTGATGCTCATTTCTCCATAATCTCATTCGACCGAATACAATAAAATGTCGTTTGTCGCTCGCATGTCCGAGAACGATTTATAAGTTTATTGGCAACATTTCACGCTTGCGCAGGATTAGATATTGTGAGTTGTGACGTCAGAGTTTTGGGTAATAATCGGAACGTACTTATTTAAAAGTTAAAATTAATTTTATAAATAAATAAATCACGTTTTTTTTGGCTATATGGAAACTCAAGCAACTACCTTATTGTGCGGGTTGCAGATTACTCTCCAAGTATCTTTTCACAGTTCACGAAAATAATTTCTACCTATATCTATCTGAAATGTTCCTGTGTGGGTTGCCATGCGACCCATAGATTTTGCCGGCGGTTGCACGTGCCCCCATGCAACCCGCAAGTCGGCGCCTATGTCGTATAATCATAAACCTTAATTTTACACTCGTATCCGTACACCACAGTAGTAATTACTATTACGTGCATTAAATATAGGTGCATATTGTACGTTATAATATAAATAACTTTTAAGAAAATTATTAGCCTAATTGCCCTAATTTCATTTATGAGCTTGACGTACTCGTCGGTCGTCAAAAGTTATAGTAGCCTATAAATTTTACTTTTTTTCATCTTTCATCATACTTTTGATGTGAGCTTGAGTTTTAGTAAACCTAGCTTGAGCCATTTTTATGAACTTCAACATAATCTTGTGATATTCTTCAGATGTCCATAAAATCTATAATGCCTTAATTTTCTACAAACCAAGCAAACGAAAAGTTAATAAAAATCAGAAAAATATATAGTATATAGATATATACCATCAGACGAAGTGAAGTGCTGGAGAAGATGATGGGACTTGACTTTAAGTTCCAAGTTCAGTAAAACTTATTGTGATTGAAGTTGAAGTCAGCAAGTCTGCAGTTTTTACGAAAGCGAATGGACGACTGATGAGACTTTAATTGCTCATAAAATCCGTAGCATTATTTTATGATGTCAATCGTCGCAATGCAAGACAATAAAAATGATGTACATATATATTCGTAATATAGATTCATTTTATTTTTATGAACATAAGTAATGCAATTCCGCAATTGCATTATTATTTTGAATGAATATAGCCATTTTCGTAAATGTGAGCGAGAGTAAAAGCAAAATATAACAGTTTAGTCATTTGGTTTGGTTTCATTAAATGAATATACAGAATATTCATTTATCGAGTGGCCATGGAGATTCACATGTTAAAAACTTTAGGGCGTGTTAATGGGTCTCCAGCGCAATAGTTTGCAAAAGAGAAAAAATCACACTCTTAATTTGGACCATTTTTAACTCATTTTGATAATTTTTAATAAAATAATAAAAAAATTATAAAAAGTGAAAAAAATTTCAAACTTTATCGTAGGCAACCGCATTAACATCAATATTTTATTGATCTGAGTAATTGTATGCAACCCATTTTGCCTACAATGTTATTTTTAATTTTTTTCACTTTTTTAATTTTTTTCGTTAGCAATCGGACAATGGCCGGTATTAAAAATTATCAGAATGGGTTAAAAATGGTTCAAATTAAGAGTGTGATTTTTTTCTTTGCAAACTATTGCGCCGGAGATCTATTAACACGACCTAAAGTTTTTAACATGTAAATCTCAATGGCCAGTCGATAAATGAATATTCTGTATGCTTAATCCGAACGTCCTCCGATCAGTTGTCCTTATTTTTTGGGCTCGACTCCAAGGATGAATTAATTTTTTGGCAATCGAGTGACGCGAACGATGGTGGCTGTCGCTCACCTCACAGCTCCCACTTATTATTATTTGCATTTTACTCACACAAACCGAAACTTTTCGGAATGCATTAAATTTTTTTTCTATGATTGCCTTTCTTCTATTTGTGCTATGTGCATGGCATGTTTTGTAGTTCAATTCATTTGTGTGTTTTTTTTTCAATTTCGTTGTTTTATTCTGTTTATTGGATGGCTCGTGCGCTCGCGTGCATGGCGCGTTCCGTGCGTATGGATTTCGCGAGATTACGGCCATCAGGGTCAGCGACACTCGTCGACGCAAACTAAATATATACCGAACGCGAAATACACCACACGGTCATGCAATGTATGTAACAAGTACCAACTTTGCGGTGGCCTCCACTGACGACGACGAACAGCAATATTATCTCCATTTCACTCTTCATATGGATGTATAAAAATCAAGGGACGTTTCAAAAAATTCAAAAACGAAAGAAGTTTTCGGAAACTTGTGTATAAATAATCAAAAACAGCGATGTATTGAGGCATGTTACATGTTATCAATTACAAAAAATTCTCGGGAAATTCTAATATTTTTTCCCTAGTCTGTATCAACATTACAATCTTCGTTCATTCTTTCGTGTTACAATTCTTTTACATTGGCGTTCATATTTATATTATTTACGAGCTTTTTCGTGAAGCATGCAATCGTCGTCGTCAAGCAGTCTTTTGTGCCTGACTGAACGTGAACTGATCCTTCTATATGTATACCTACTTACATATTTATTTTATGGATTTTCTATATTCTACAAAAGTACTTATTCGAGAAAATGTTATTACGTTGAATATAAACACGAACTGTGTATTTATCGGTATAACAATTTGTTTTCTTTTCTTTTGCAGGCATGTATAGACGACAATTTAGATATGGTAGAGTTCCTAGTAGAGCACGGTTCAGACGTGAATCGCGGCGACAATGAGGGTTGGACGCCGCTGCACGCCACCGTCAGTTGCGGCTTCGTCTCGATTGCTAAGTATCTGCTCGAACACGGTGCCAATGTGGCAGCTGTTAACTGTGATGGCGAACTGGCCTTGGACATTGCTGAGAATGAGGAGATGGAGGATCTCATACAACAAGAAATTGACGAAAGAGGTAGGTACAGGTACCTACTCAATATACGAACGAATTCAAACTTTCGAAAGAATTAAAATAAATTTGCTGCTGATGGTAAACCGTATTACAAAAAAGATGTTTCGTTTCTTAAAGAAACCGAAACATTTGAGGCATTTATGAAAAATGATCGGATCACAGTGATCACTGAGGTTTTCGAACTAATTTGAGGTGATTTTATTTGAATGTTCTAAAAACAATGTGAAAACAATACTTTTTCTCAATTTTAATAGGAGAATAACATTTTGTTGGGCTGTCACATGAATATATCGTAATTTCAGTTTCAGTTTCCATTTTGAAATAATTAAACATAACCAAAAAACTCAAGTGATCCACCCATTGAGGAGGATCACTTTTGAAGTGATCAGGTTGTGATCTAATCACTGATCATAAGTTTTCGTAAATGCTTTATGATTTGTGAGTCTTGAACCAATTTTTTGATTTGATACGAAATTTATTGCCTCGTCCACCCGCAGCTACGGCGTTTTGTGTTTCGTTTGCATTTTAAAACCAAACCAACTGGTCGGATGTTCTTCCTATGTTCCCATATAAATTATAGGCCGAATCCAGTAACTATTAGACTTGAGAATCTGTTGTATGGCCACGCAAATATATCTAAATATAGTTCCGACTTTAAAAGAAACTTACAAATTGACTAGACCGAACGAGACGAGCAATGTGAGAGAACGACAGAACCGTAGTTCTGTTTGGCGAATGTTAATACACATAGAAAATTAAAATACTAAATGTTGCAAGAAAAAAGAAACTAATCTATCATGATAAACGAAAATATTTTATTTAGTGAACAACGACAATTAAATAGTTTTAGAAAATGGCAAGTTTCATTTTCGACGAGCATAAGCTCAATAAAGCATTTCCTCTTGTAGAAGGAATTGTAGCATAAGTAAAACAGCCGATGGCTATTTATAAAGTGTGTCATAACCAGTCTGCTATGTTGTCTGTGGCTGTAGCTTGTAATGTCCGAACGATGTACGATTGCGGAATGGATGGATGGATGGATGGATGTGCTTCCTGATCGTTGATCGCACTCGTAACCCGTTTTATATTTATGTTCTGTTCAAAATGTATATTCATTTCTGCTATTTAGGTGTTGATTGTGAAAAGGCACGCAATGAGGAGAAGAGTTTAATGCTGAGGGACGCCAAAGAATGGTTGTCAGCAAAAAATCACTTCGTAGACGTGCCCAGTCCAAAAACGGGCGCTACACCTCTCCATGTCGCTTCTGCGAAAGGATATCTGGATGTCATAAGGATACTATTACAATGTGGTGCCGATGTGGATAAACAGGATGTTGATGGTTGGACACCTCTACATGCCGCCGCACATTGGGGGCAAAAGGACGCTGCACAAGTGTTGGTTGAGAATTACACGGATATGGATGCCAAAAATTTCGTTGTAAGATAAAATTCTTGATTCATTAAATATTCAATTGAATTGTGCTTTATTCTTTAAAGGGACAAACTCCTTTTGACGTGGCAGATACGGAAATGTTTCGGTACATGGAAGAATTACGAAAGAAACAAAACAAAGAAGAAGTCAATAGGCGACTGGCGAAGAAGAAGCTCGAAACTCAAGACAAACTCGCTGATAATGAAACACCAAAGAAGATCAAAATGGAATTAGATTTGCAAGAAGACAAGCTGAACGCGTATAGTATAGGTAAGACTTGAACGATTTTACCGCTTCCGCTTATTTCTTTATTATCTTTTTATTTTATTCAATTGCTTCTTGTTTAGGGCTTGTACCTGATTATTTCTAGCGCTTTTATTTTCTTTGTTATTTATTGCCAATTGTTGCAAAATAAATATGACCGTATTTTATTATTACTATTTACTACAACATATCCCGCTTTATTTATGCTTAAGTCAAGTCATTTATTCATTTGTTTCTCATTTACTAGTTGCAATGTCGTATCGCAACTACATATCGCAATAACGCTTATTAATTTGTATAAAGTATGAAATTTATAAATAATCTCATGCAAATTGAATTTTTGCCCGCTGCTTAAGAAATGGAAGTCTCGACTGAAAGCGAGACTGATTCAGACAGCACGGACGATAGCGATACAGAATCCGAAGCTACGAGCTCAGATGGTAATCAAGAGATACGTGCTCAATATTTTACAGATATTTTTTTAAATGTTTGTCCTGCAATGATTGATGTGTCCCCTTTGTCGACAATTGTTTTTCTTCTTTAAATAATCATTGTTTTTAGTATATTGTTACCATGGGTTGATCGTCTTTTTTTTTGTTAAATCCATTATTTGTCAAATCAATTTCAATTGAAATGCTCTAATTTTATATTTATTTATTTTTTTAATTACAGAAAAGAAGAATAGGGTGAATTCGAATATGGACACTGTACATATAAGTACCAAGGATAAGGATGAAGATGTGAAAGGGCCACCCCCGTCTCCGCCCAAACAACCGAATATTGATGAAAATTCGGATGACAATAAGCCGTCCTGGCGACGTACTGTGCCAGGACGACAACCCAAGCCCGAAACACCAATTAAAAGTAGTAATAGTTTTAGTAAGTTGAAACGAGAATTACCATAATTCCAATTTTTTATTACCAAATTAAAATAAAAATGTTAATTGAAATTTCTTGCAATTACAGAGAGTAAGGAACTCACAAATGAGAATGACGTTCAGTTACGGCGAACAAATAGTTTCCAAAATGATCCAGAGTGAGTATAATTACGTGCTGGCTTTTTATAAAATTAAAATTTCTGTTTTGTTCATTTTTTCCTGGTTTTAAAAAGAATTTTTTTAACTATTTGAAGAGAAGCAATAACTCTAATGTTTTTATCGCAAAGTTAAAGAAAAAAAAAACTGAAAGATAATTGCAACTCCTTGGCAACATGATGCAATGCTTTATTAACAAAATTCTAGAGACGGTATTTTGTGATTAATTATTCATTTTCATACTATACATTATTGACTTTTGTTCGATGTACTTATACGTTGAGTGATTAACAAATTAATCAATTATTACGTCGCTTTCATTAAAACAAACGTTTGCTTATTAAAAAAAAATTGCTTTCATATTGCGATGGAGAGTTCAGACAGAAATAATTACAAAAACTTTATTTCAGTAATTTATTGTTATGATGAATTACTCATCAGGTTGTTTTAATACTTTGGGACGTTTTTAAAACTTATTGTAGTTTATTTAATATTTTCATTTATTGGAATGAGTTTTAAGTAGCATTTTGTTGTGTATTCACTTGATTTTGTGATTTTGGCATGGCACTTTTAATTCTTTCAAAACAAAATTATATGTATATCGTTAAAATTCAAATTTTCAAATCAAAATCAAAAATTGATAAAAGATAAAGGATTGAAACAGCCTGGAGAGTGACGTGAAAAGTTTGACTCACATTGCTTGCATGTTTAGGTTCTACGCGCGATATAGGGCTCTACACGCACGCATCCAGGCCAGTTCCTACCCTAATTACCAAAATGCCACTTATATCATCCCACCCCCTCCTCACCAGCGGCAAGTCAGGTATGCACGTTAGAATATATTTCTTATTACTATTATTATTTTAATTATTTTTGTTCTAAAAAACTGGAAATTTCAAATTCGAGTTTTTAAATTTTCTTCTTCGGTATAGAAAACAAAAACGAAAGAAATTTAAGAAAGAATAATTTTTGTAAATTATAAATCTAATTATGATTTATTATTTGTTATTTTTAAAATTGCTCGCTTTGCATGACAAAATTAATTAACGAATTTATTCATTTATTAACTAAATAAAAAATAATTGATATCATCTTAATACATAATTCTTAATTATTTTAAGACGAGTAGTTAATATCTTCTTGCTATGTCTTTTTAGTGCAAATAACAAGGAAGATATCACTGATAAAGAAACAATACCGACGAGTACAACAACCACTACGACGAGTGCAACAATTTCGCCGAATAAGAACGCCACATCATCGCCAGCATCCAGCCCCCTTCCACACAGTCAACCCGTCCGAAGGTGAGTTATTTTATTATTGTTTCTATTATTTTCTTTAATTCTTTGAAAAGTCAAGATGTGGCTCTCCATTCTTTACTTTATTTACGTCCCGTGCAATTATAGCGGACTAAAATTGCCGATAAATGCCTCATCCACTACCACCGTGTCTACAATGAATACGAACGGCATCACAACAAACTCAACCGCCCAACCCACGACACCGACGTCAACGGCACAAAACAATCGGCTGACAATGATTAAGAATTTCTTCAAGTATGGGGATGTGATGATTTATGATTGTTTTTTTAAAGAAACTAAACTGTTTGTCGTTTCCTTAGAAATTAACTCACAGAACTGCCATCGCAAAGTTAATGCAAATTGTTGTCAATCGTCCCCTTATTTTTGTTTGACTAATATATGGTTATCTTTTTTTTTTGGAAGTTGCCTTATTCAAGAGGACTGCACAGAAAATTAATGTTTTATAAGCTGTACACAGTACTAACACATTTTATGTTCTTTTGATGATAATTCATTACTGATACCTGCTAATAATCATTTCTTAATGGATTGTAGGTCATTTGTACCACCAGTACGCGATGAAGAAAGCGAAACGCAACGTAAAGCACATGCAAAACGTGTCAGAGAGACGAGAAGATCAACGCAAGGTGTAACGCTCGAAGAAATCAAATCGGCAGAGCAATTAGTCAAAAAGAAGAATCAAACAGTCAATAACAACAATAACGAACAGGTAATTACTAAAACAAACAAAAAACTAAAAACATGCAACAACCATCAATTCAATGCTTTCAAAGTTTTCTTATTGGTGAAATGATCATACAATTTTAATTTAATCATTTGATATTAAAATATTGATTTATGATTTGTGATTGTAAAAGCAGTAACAATTTTCCAATTCACGATGAAGCTTATATTATCATCAAATATTTCATTATACATTATAAACTAACATTTTGCTTCCTACTAAAAGCCTAACGGGGTGAGCGTGAGCGCAACGATAACGACAGCAGTGCCTACGATACCGACCAGAGAGGCGCCTAGTATCGATGAATCGTCTTCACCACCCGTACAGCAACAACAACCACAGCCACCGCAAGAACGACGGCCATCGTGGAGATTACGAGTTGATAATGGGAGCAAGGTGCGTAATGCTTTCCGCCTTTTGCTTTGTATGTTTGCTTATACTTTTTTACTTTCTTTCTTAATGATTCGTATTCGCAGTTCATAATCATTTGTAGATTATTAATCGTTAATATGAGCGTTGTTTGTTTTTCTTTTGTGCATTACAGATCGGCATTACCTGCGTCTTGTTATTGTTCTGCTTTTACGCGTTGCAATGGCAGCCAATGTTGTTCGCTGTGTTTTTGTTAAGCGTTTATTTGTTAAGCCGCTTTGTATGTTTATTTATGCAATTTCGGCATCACTAAATCACTCCCAGTCCAGTAGCTTATAGAATAATAAAAATACTGGATGTTTTCACTTAACAAATATCCAGTTGATCGCTTCGTTCATCAGTTGCGAAGCGTTAGAAACTTTTGAGTGCATTTAATTTAATTTTCTAGAAGCACATTCTGTTACTTAAACGTTAGTACTTAATTGCTACTTTTTATGTTATTTAGAGTTAAATATAAATGTAATGATTGTGGTCAATAAAATTTGTAGTGAATTGTGTTCAGCCATTTGCCATTTGTTGTTGACGTCATCTGCAATGCAGTCATGTTGAGATTCAAGTGTATTCTCTTAATAGTTGATTAAATTGCCATGTTTAGTAATCAGTGGCCTTGAACATAAACCTATATGGCAATTAGAGAAATCGCAATAAATCATCCCGAAGTGGCTCCCATTTATTCATTGAAACTAGCTAGGGATTTGTTTAAATTTTAACTGTCAATTATATACAAAAAACAACTTTGTTTTCTAAAATATATTCCTTCGTATGTTTAGTTTAAATTGGAGGATGCAAACAAAGTCGCTGATCCACCGTCCTCAACAACGTCGACATTCGTAAGAAGATCATCGAATACCACAACCGCACCATCAGTGCCTAGACCGTCATCAGCCCCAGTCGTCGAAACAGCCGATACCACCGTGACACTCTCGTTGCGCCGGCCTAAATCCGTCGACGAAAAGAACATTGACAATGATCAGGATAAAGAGAATGATGTTCGAAATGCGCAAGCTACATTAGCAACGCAGGCCGCTATACAAAGGCGAAGAAGGCCCAAGAGGCGATCGACAGGCGTCGTTGCATTTGACAATAACGAGGTAAGAATGATCGTTGCGACTTTAACTTGGTATTTTGAGTGTTTAACAAATGAGAGCCTTAATAATTAATAAAATATCTAACAATATAATGACCATTGTACTTTTGTTAGTTTTTTTCTTGTAATTATGCCGTACTTGTTGTAGGAGTGCGAACCGGAAAAGGATAGTTCAGGTGGTGGCGATTGTGATGAAACTAGCAAACAAAATCATCAAGAGGTGAGTGCAAAATGTTACTACTTATGCCACTGTGTTTCTTGGAACATGAACACACAATATTCAAGGCTTTTGTTGTGTAATTAATGGAAACACCTGAAAGTGACGAATGGGTTCGTACCACTGCCAAATGAGTGAAGAAAACGTTTGTCATTTCATTTGTGTGTGTAAATAAGTTAATTTTAGTCTGAAATCTACGTTTATTTAATTGACGACTGCAAGCGGACAAAACAAGGCAATACAAGATATGAAACGAAATGAATAACTAGCAGAAAAACGGATAAGATCAACGCACTTTTATACATGTAGCTAAAAATAAATAGTAACCATTATTAAGCTATAAAAAGTCCAAATGGTAAATGAAGAATTTTACAACTTTTTAATCTTTACTTAGCTACACTTTATTTGATTTTATAAACACATATGATCGGTTCTATATTTATATTTGCAATGGCAATGTGCAAATTGGAAATAAAACAAAGAGTTTCCATACTCGTACGAATTTGAATCGAAGCACACATGTGATCGCGTTATTACGTACGCAAGTTGTTTGTTGCTAAATTTAACCGCGTCGTTGCTAAATTTAGGGATGCTCTCAGAACGACAATGATCGAACATTAGGTCGGCATCGCAACGCACGGATAGGAATAGAATGTTTTAACGTTTAACTAACTGTTTTAAAGTGAAATTTGTCGGAGATATTCAAAATCGCTAATGTCACACAATACACACGCACGCACACAAACACACACACAAAATCTGGATACGTTCATAAATGGCCAATTCGTTTCACTTGCATTGCGAATTTTGGCGCATGTCGTATGTTCCGAAATCGACTTGAATCGCCTCTAGACCATTCCGAAAGAATAACGGGCGTTGATATATTTATATTCGTTGCAATCATGAATCGTTTACAGAAACGAAAAATGTGCTATTCTAAAAATATTTCTCACGCGGTCTATAACTAAACTGAAAACAGTTTAAAAGCTCGAGGTCCGAGGAGACGTGAGCACGTGCTGCGTATATTTGTTGATACAGGTACAAGGTCCAGAAATTTGGAATTAATCCAGAGAAAGCAATGAAAGAAATGATTTCATGCTGAAAATTGAACGCACGCACGTGCCATGCATTGATCATGACATGAGAATTGAATTCATGCAATTATAAGTAATTAGAAGAATAATAATAGTGTATTACGAGTGTCGTAACCATCCGAGTGAATTAGAACAATAGTACACGAGTTAAATACTATACTTTATCCACGACTGCTCAATTATGTCTCAATATGACATTTAACCGATATAACCTCCAAATGATTTTGTTTGGTATCTATGGCATTATGAATAATAAACACGTATCCATGTAATTATGAGTCCATAATTCCATCGATACGTCATAATGGAATGATTTAAATAATGATAAATCCATTAAGAAACTGATTGTTATTTAATTGAGGCATAGAATGTTGTTTTTCATTCGGTTCTGTAATTATATATGCTAATTTGAATGCGGAAGATAATTTAATTAGTCACGTAATTAGGCTACAGCCGGGACAATTTAATTGTTTACTTCTCATCTGGCTAATGCTCTAATAGTCTGGTAGTGAACTGTATTTTTAGATTCAGAATAATGCTGATGCACCACACTGACTATTATGAAATTATTTTGATCGAATATATCAACACAATATAAATGTGTGTTTTAGCAGTTGTCGTCGTTTTTACGCAATTTATGAAGAAATCAGGTTAATCCCGTTGAACCCAATTGTATAGGAAAACAAAATTAAGTATTATTCGTGCGAGCTTGCAGTTTGAAAGAAATATATATATATTTTTATGAGATTTTCTTCTGTGTGTCAAGGTTTTGTAACGTATCTTTAAACTAGCTATCTGTTCAGGTTTAATTTGAAATGTTACTAAATACACACATCCGAATATTGAGGGAGAAATATTAACGACTGCAAATGACAAGTTAATGATGCAATAAAGGTCCTAAATTTACATTGCAAACGATGTTGCACAATAAATCAAAAGCTGTTTTTTTTTTATTTATTTATCTCATTTTTTTTCGTTTTCATGTTTACGTATATCAAACCCAATGCATAAAACAACGTTTTCATTATGTGTACACGTATATTTTTCGGGAAATCTGTTTCTAGAGAATGTTTTAAATAGCATAGCCACTGAAAACTAAAGGTATACACACCAAGTACGTATGCAACTCACAACGGTAGCAAAACGATATATTCACTGGTACAAGCGGTGCCCAAACAGTCTAACAAATGCAATCGGTGAACACGCGACGAAAATACTAAATTACTTGAATAAATAGAAAAAGAAAATAATTTGCAACGTTCACTTTACAACTATTTACACGGATTATTTACTATTCACGGTTGACTTCTATCTAATCAACGAGCATTGGACGTAGGCCTAGGCACTGAATATTAATTGAAATCTTGGTTTCGGTGTATTTCGTGCAAATTGTGCATAAAATTGCAATCATGTCTTTCCGTTCAAAACAACCTATCGCACCAACACGCAGAAGATCTGCATCGACAATACGTCCCGGAAACTCTTCAGTGATAACAAATGGTTACAGTTCAACTGCGAGACCACGAAGTATGAGTTATTACAGTGGTGCATCTACATCTCCTTACAGCGCTTATTCATCAAGCACAACCCCTTATTCAACGTACCCGTCGTCGTATAGTAATAATTACGGGGGTGGTAGTAGTACATACTCGTCGAATTATAAAAGTCCGTACTATTCCAATGGGTATCGTGGTGCTTCTGGTTACACGACCACCGGCAGCCTCACGATACCAGCGAAAACCATTGCGAACGTAAATTATGGGAATAATTATGGTAATGAAGGGCACAGGTCACGACAGGTTACACGTAGTAATGGTAGTTTTCAACGTGATCGCTCCCATTCTCGATCGCGGTCACAGAGTACCGGGCCTGGAATGGGATCTAAATCGTTAAGCATGACATCTTTAAATTCCGAAGGATATTGTGTAAGCAGTTCTTGAAAGAATGATCAGAATAGATAAGTTACACAAAAATGTGTTTTATGTTACGCCCATTCACACAAGTTTTTTATTTTATTTTAAATATCAAATACCAAATGAGTTGTTTGTTTATTTTATAATTTTTGTTCTGTTTATTTTACAGAGTGGGACTGAAAGATCTAGTAGTAGAAGTTCGCGAATAGGTAGCTCAAACGATCTGATATTGCGCGGAGAAAATGGTGAAATTGACTACAAAAAGCTGTACGAACAAGCGCTGAATGACAATGATAGACTGAAGGATAAACTGAGAAAGTCAGATGAAGAACTCAGGGAAACGAAAACAACTCTGGAAAAGCTCAATACGATAGTAAGTTTCACAATCGCATTAGTTGAAATTTTATTCAAATATCGTTTTTTGTTCCTTGTAGACAAGTAAAAATTCGCTGTCCGAATTAGAAAAACGTGAGAGACGAGCGATGGAAAGAAAATTAAGTGAAATGGAAGAAGAATTAAAGGTAAGGTTTAGTATTAGTAGAAAAAAACGAACGAAATTTAACACTACAATATGAAACACCAATATTAGTTTTGCATCGTAATTTTATACTTATCAATTGTTTTTTATTGACTAGTGCTTGCACCCACCAGTCTGGTTTATTTTTTCATTATTTTACGATCCATTAGTTTTGTTTTCCCCGTCTTTACTCATTATTTTTTACTGATTAGTGAACGAACCATGATTATTAACACATTTTGAATTGATGGTTTTAAATTTTTTCAATCTAACACGATTCGATTTTTGAGCGTGTATAATTTATACCTAATTTTTGTTATACCAATATATCTGATTAATTATCATTCACCAGACACAACAAAACACATTTACAAGAGATTTATGTCAACCTAAAGTTTTTGTGTTGTTTTTTACATCCATGTTTCTGTATTCATTTCGACAATTGAGTCTTCTAAGAGATAAGAAACGAATATCTTTAATCTTTTTTAGCAATTGCAAAAACTTAAAGCAGAGAATGAACGCCTGAGGGCCGAAAATCGGGCCCTGACTCGCGTCGTCAGCAAACTAAGCAACTCTGCTGCGAAATAGGTAACACGTTCACGTTCAGCAAGAAACAACACAGATTGATAATGCCGCACTCGTATTAAGAACTATCAATCAAGAAACAACTAAACCAAAATACCGAAACAAAATTACAATTCGCATAAACAAACTGAATGCTTCGCTGAAAAGCATTGCCGAAAACACGCACGCAAATTTTAATTATACCAATGCAATTCCAACAGCACTAATTACAATCAATATACAAACAAATTACACCAACTAATAAAAATGATCGTAAACAATTTTTCATCATTAACACATGCAAATACACAGAAAGTGTTGATATTTACTTTATGAAAATAACAAATTAAAAAAATTCAAGGAATGTACCATTTTGAGCCCCGTTTGTTTGTCTTTTACTCTTTTTAATTTTGTTGTTGTTCCTTTGATTTTTCCTAATTTTAAGTTATAATTGTTGTTCTTGTTTTATTGTGCTTCAACTAAAACGTGTTGATTTTGGTGCATGAAAAAACTGTTTTGTCTGTGCTATTTTCGATCCAGTTTTTGATGTTTTTCTTTGTTGTTATGTGTATCGTTCGTTGCTTTATATCATTAATAACCATTGTGTTTGTTTGTAGCAAATGGAATTGTTAAAGAAAGAAAACCAACGACTAAAGGACGAAAACGGAGCGCTAATTAGAGTTATCAGTAAATTGTCAAAATAGTCTTAAATTTTATTATGTGTATTTCAAATGGAAACTAAAGCTATGCGTCTCGTCATTTCTGTAAGTGTGGTCCTTCTTTAAAGAGAAGATAAAAAAGTAAGGCAACTACATTTATTCGATTTCGATTCGCTGATGATATTAATCAATTATTGAAGCAACTCTCTTCATAAGTATTATTTAAATTATTTTATGGAAATGCGAAATGCAAAGCGCCATTTTATGCGGCGTTGCCTTTACATATCTATGTTATTCGTCTTAAAATGTTTAATTATGATTGAAAGATGATAATCCACGACTGTTTCGATTTTATGTTTAAATGTTGGCTGCAAAGTAAGGTGAAAACATGCAACTGTTGTTGTATAGAGACATTTCATTTTCATTTTTAATTTGTGAATGTATAATCTCATTTATTTGTTGTGCTTTATTTGTGATCGATTTGTAAAAATAAAATTCATACCTGGGTGATTCGAAACGTTGAAATCACCTAAATTTTATTTTGTTTTATTAACAGCATTAGCTACTTTCAGTATGCCGTCTAAACTACTCGTGAGTTAAATGTATAGTGGTATTTCGAAAGCAGCTAGTGAATTTCTACATTCAATGTTGGAATCATCCACAATTATCATTATGTATATGTACCGTACCTATATTTATTTCATTAGGACAGCTTTTTTTGTAAAGTTTTTTTTTGTTTGTTCATCCCTGCATTTGATTTTATTTTGTATATTTTGTGTTTGTACACTTTTAAAACGAACAAACAACTCTACTTTAACTGCATTTGCGCTTTATCAGAGGAAATATGAGATAATTTGCGTTTTCGGCAATAAAAATGAAACGAACTATAAGCTTATATAAAAACAATGAAAACGAAAATGTTTAAACTTAAGTTTTAAGCTTTTAAGAAAAGAAATAAACAACTATAGATAAATATAAAACGAGTAAAATGTAAGAGACAAAACAGAGAACAATAATAAGTTATTTATTAATCTTAAGTATTTTTAATGTGACTTTAATTTTCGTAGTTAGGAAAAGAAATTTTGAAAAAATGGAAATTTCAATAAAACATTCAATATTATTCAAATGAATTCTGTTAAATGCAACGAGGCATTAATTTTAACTTGCGTATTATATAGATAAATTACCTTTTGTTAAATTAGGGTGTTTTTTTAAGAATATTTAAATGCATAATTAAAATTAACGAGGCAAAGTATATACAATTATTGACGACAAAAGCATTAAACACGAAGGAAGATATCAAATATATTACTATTAGTAGTTATTAATTAATATTTTAATTATTACTAATCTAACACTGTGTTGTGATTCAATTAGGTATAGTTTTAGTTAATTATTATCATTATAGATGACTTACATGTATATTTAATTATTATTTAAGAATTGTACTTGAGACTATAATTAGCCATTTGTTGTTTGATTTATTTTTTTTTTCTATCGTCAATATTCATTTATTTTTATTTGACTATTGACTAAGCAGGTATCATGATCAAAATATTCAATAAGGATGAAGTTTCTCTACTTTTAGTACTTTGCCTATTCACTATTCAGATATCATTGAGACCTATAATCATCATTAACGAAATCGAAATTAATAAGATTAATTCGTCCAAGACTTTCTTTTTTACATTACATATTTAAATTAATTGTCAATGTGCTGTGCAAATGTGTATAGTCTTGCATTGAGGGGAGTGGGGGGGGGGGGGACTTTAAACTAACTAAAACATTGGTAGACACATCAATAATTTTCATATCGGGACACCAACTAACTATTTACATATAATGTTATAAAATATACGTACATTTGCAAAACAAATTTTTAAATTGAAAAAAAATGTCATAAAATGATTTGGAACAATTAAAAAGTACAAAAAGACGATGTGGTTCATTGCGTTCCCTTTGAATTTATAAATAATTTAAGTAGTTTTGCATGTTTGTCAATTTATCAGACTTTTGAGTGAAGATCGTGGTGGGCGGGCTTTTGACGCAGTTCTTTTGTACAGGGGATTTTAAAAGTGTGAGCTTTAGTGAGTTGACCCGAGACAATGAATAAAAATAACAGTAGTTTACCTACCAAGGTTGGAAACTAGACGCGCGAGTGTGAAAGTGAATGTTTTTCAATCGAATTAGGTAATTGCTTTTGCTCCGGCCACATTTTTCAATCGGAAATCATTTGGGAAATGGGAAGTTTGGGAAATTGAGGAAATGAAAAATTTGGGAAATGGGAATCATATCATCATCATATCACATTTAGGAAAAGGGAAAATTGGGAAATTTAAATTACATTAGGCTTGTTCCAACAATACAGCAAACTAGTTCGACGCATGAGCAGTTGTAAAAATGCAACGTTTTTAAAAATCTGCTCATGCGTTGGACAGTTCGGAACTAGTTTGCTGCTTTTAATAAAATGTTTATAAAGCGATTTTGACACGAACTGCCAAGACAGTCATGGCATATTCGATAAAAAAACTTCGCGGAAAAGTGACTTCCGCACAGTTTCTTGTTTTGTTACCATAGTTATGACTTTACAGCATTACTTTTTGATAGTGGCTAGAATATGGGTCGGCTGTGAACTTTGAGTAATTCATAGCCCCGTGAGAAAATAATGTTTTAAAATGATCTGAGTCGAAATTTTTAAAGATTAATTCAAAAACTGTTATGTTAACAAACATTCAATGTACATACGTAAGTATTATATGTATTTTATTCATATTTTTTGTAATAGTAACTACAGTTTATCAATAAAAAAAATTACTCTGAATTTAATTTCTTGGCGAGATGATGTAACATCCTATTTTCTTTTGAGACTTGTACTTACATCCTAAAAAACAAAAGCGAAAACTCGTCACCGACGATCCAGCCTCTTCCAGCTAGTTCATTAATTAAATACGAATTAATGATTACAACAATTGTGTATTTCGTACTTTTATTGTTTGATATGAAAGCACCGATATTGGGAGAGACATAATTTTAATTACAGGACTAGTCTTTGGATTATCACTTTATTTACTTCATTAATATAACAATTAGGCTTATTGTTTACTTGTGGTTTATATACATCATTTTTAAATCAATAAAATTCTGAACATTCGCATATTTATATTTATTATAATGATAAGTTCTTAAATTTAAATTAATGTTCAATCCATTTAATAAAATGTTTTTTTTATTTTTCTTATCGTATGCTTGTTTATATATTTAAATTTATATCACACGGTGTAATAATTAGGAAACAAATGCAATCTACTCAGAACGATTGTCCTCATAACAAGGTCAGCAGTATCAGCATTATTATTTATTAAAATATGAAATGATCCAAATATTAATCGCTTGAAATTTTAAAATAAATACTTTCCAACAACTAATCAACACACAAACAGTGTAAACTATGCATCTAGAAACGTAAACAAGATCTGCATATCAATTAAAAGATAAAAACGGAATGCAAAAGCAAATACAAATTCAAGTAATGTCCTATAAAATATGAATTAATGAATTATTCAATAATTTGAAACTTATCTTTTACTGTGAGCTACAACATGATCGATGCACTGGCTCAATCTGATCATCATCGACAACAACTACATTCTTTCTTTGTGAACCTTGTCTGGACAAGGCAGCATTTTGCTGTTCCTGCTCACTCTGCCTCACTAACATTTTATCAATTAATGCTAAGAACATCTCCTCAATGCCTTCGTTTGCTTTGGCAGATGTTTGCCAATGAATGGCACCAACTTTACTCGCATACGCCTCAGCCTCTTCTAAATCTACTTGTCTGTCCTTCTCTAGATCAGTCTTATTGCCGACAATGACCAAACTTATATCAGTTCCCAACATTTTACGCAACTCTTTCACCCAACTTTTGACTTTTTGCAAAGAATCCTGATCCGTAATATCATAAACAATAAGAGCACCATTCGAGGATCTGTAATAGAGTGGTCCAAGGGCATGGAACTTTTCTTGACCGGCAGTATCCCATATCGCTAAATTTATACGTTTGCCATCGATATTGAGTTTCTTTTTAAGGAAAGACGCCTACGACGTTTAACGTTTAATAATTAAAATTGCATAATGTGTTTGAATTCTTTACCTGAATCGTGGTTACATGTTCATTGTTAAATTTGTCTTCTGTATAACGCAATACGATGCTTGTTTTGCCTACGCACCCTTTACCAAGTAATACCACTTTAAAATCATGTGAATTTTCCATGTTTTATGTTTGCTCGCTGCATTGCAATTTCATCAAGAACCAATTTTACATTTTGCAAGATTTGCAAATTTCGCACAATCAGCTGTTCATGACAGCATTTGACACTTTCACAACATTCTCACTTTGTTTTATTGCCGTTAGGTGGACATTTTCTCAATTTTTAAAAATAGTTTTTAAATTTTGTCAAATAATGAGATTAAGATTAGTATAAACCGCATACACTGACTAGTAATTATTTAATTAACTTCGTATTGAAAACTTTTTAATTATTTCATGTAACCAAATATTAATAAAATGAAAAATTCCGTTGGTGATAGCGCTAGTGTCCTAACATTGGCAACACTGTAAATGCCACCGCCCTAGTCATATTCGTAAAATTTTTCTTATTTATTTCCGAAACAAGAGATTATCCAGCTTACGTACCATAACTAAAATTATTAAATTAATTTATTATTGCCATGGGCTAATAACTAGTAATAAATTAAACGTAAACTCAAAATGATAATAAAAACTAGTTAGGTATTTTTGGCGCATGCGCAATTTATTCAGAATATTATATGTGTTCCCCGCTGTCACCTGTGTTGTATTGGTAAGTTCTTTGTGCCTAATAAAAGTGATTTTTCTCTATTATTACAAACAACTAATGCTTGATTTGTGCGTGAACTGTTGATACAAGTAAGTAGCAACAATCTAAATCGAGTGTCATTGCGAATTATGTCGTATTTAATTTAAAATAAGCGATTTTATGATAGCGTCCTGTCGGCTGTGCGGGATTATCATATGAAACATAGAGGTACAGCGTATGTGTGAATGCGAGTCGAATTTCCAGACGAAATTCCAGATGATACGTTTATCAACGTTTACGTATACTATATAGAAACATCAGACAGATGCAGGTGTAAATGTTTCAATTGCAAAGTATTCATCGTCAATCTGTTAATTGGTCTTAAATCGGTGCTTTTATTCGCAACGCACTCAACATTTTGTTGATTCGTACGCGGACGTGTATCTTGTCTAGTGCGAACGGATTGTTTCGTGTTTGTACGTTACAAGTTGCACGTAGGCTTTACTGCAGCTTTCACCGAAAACTTCTTGTTTCCTTCGTTGCGTTTATAATCTTGACGATATGAATGATAACAAAGTCAAGTCAATGTCCGAACCGAAATCGAAAGATGCATTGTTCCGTTTGGCAGCGTCATCAGCTTGTTGCATTTTGTTTTTGGGTTGATCTTAAATTGCTTCAAATGTTCAAATAATTTCGCTCTTGACACCATTTTTTCAGCGAATGGACGGACAACATTACAAAACGGTGTAAGTAAGTAATAAGTAAAATAGAAAGTACTTGCAAAAATCCAAGTAATGAAGGCATCATTACTTAAATTGATACATGCTGATGTGGAAAGAATCATTTTGTAGTTTTCAATTGCGATAAGTAATTAAAATATTAAAATAAATGCATCGCAATAATGAGCAATAATATAAAGTCTTTGTTGAAACTTTGAAAGCTACAAAAAATCTTGTTGATAAAGAACTTATCGCATTATTTAGCTAAGTTGTTATCTAAAAATTGATTGTAAACACTAATTAACTAATTGTATTTGGTGGCGTATGGTGCAATACCAGAATTGGAATAAGATAAATAAATAAATAAAATTATAACACCCAATACGGCCGTACGATTGTTGATGTTTGTTCAATTTAATTTTACAATCTACATTATTATGTCAGTATTAGGTAGTATTTGTGAAAGAACCAAGATCGATTGCAATATATCGCGAATATAAATTAGAAATTAGTGTCATTCTGATATTGGGACACTATACTTTGCAATTATTGCAATACTTATTCTTTATAAATTATACTTGAATTCATATGAATTGTCAGTTATTTTCGGCTAAGTCCGTAAGTAGTTCAAGGTGTCTCGCTTTTAGTACATGTGACGATGCGACGTGCTCGAACGGTACGTGTTCGTATCGTTTTCGCGCAAACATACCTAATTAAATACTGCGATTTTCAATAAAATACTGGCAACAAAAAAAGTAAAATGCTAAGCGTTCGTCAATTTTGAACTGAAAATCGTTATTTTTTAGGAAGTATTTCATCTTTAACAAATGTATCTTCCACTATATGGTCATGCTCTCTTCTCCGATGCAGCTACTTTCGTTTTACGAGAGCCACGCTACTGCTGGCGGCCGGCAACAGCAATACTAACCGTGCGTGTAAGTAAACAGTAATAATGGCGGCTTGAATGTTGAATCGGCGCTCATATACTCGAAACGCATCATGTTTATATTTCGCGGACGCCGTTCGTTGTAAACTAGGGCGAATTGCGAATAGAACCAACGATAATGCAAAGAAGAACGAACGATGAGGGCGTTGAAGGTTGAGAGAAGGTGGCAATGTGGCATGGCATCGATCGACAACGAGAGACGTGCTATTCATTTTACTATAATACATATTACTTATAGCGTCGCTTACAATACATGGTGTATTACATCGCATTTACACCCAAGCATAACCAACTTGCGTATTTGTACTTTGCTATAATTCGACGTAACAATGGCACTGCTTTTCATTGGTGTGAGTGTAGATAGTAACGTGCGTATTTGGATAAGGATAGATATTATGATGGGGGATATGCCATGGCGAGCTTATGGATGATAATGCTTTTTATGCTGTCGGGTTAATGCCCTAAGCGATTTCTTTGCGCGCGCTATGATCATCGCATCTTCATTATTTATAAGTGTATAGAGTGTACCAATAAAATACCGATAATTATGCTAATCAGAAACATTTTGTTTCACATTGCATCTCGAGTGCTATGTAATAAACACTCATGGGTATCACATGTACATACAAGAATATAAAATAAACTTTGACTTGCCCGTTATAAACGCCTAAACCACGGGTCGGCAGACCGCGGCTCTCGAGCCGCATGCGTCTCTTTGCAACGCGTTTGCGGCTCTTCAGACATCAACTTGGACATAACAAAGCCTTCAAAATCGATGAAAGGTTACTGTTTTAACTAAGTTTTAAATAAAAATTGGCTCTCTGATATCTTCGTTATCATATTTTCTTCATAATTTGGT